>JAKUCV010003471.1:0-97229 GCA_028386065.3 Turnera subulata | reverse complement strand
GGATCCATAGTTTGCATGTGTCGCATACAGTGTTAGTGAGTATTTAAGTCTTCCGCTGTGCATGTTTTCACTATTATTGGGCCATTGGGCCGGGATTTATTATTTATGCTGTTTTACTATTTTGGGCCGTTGGGCCGAGTTATTGTTGTTCACACTGTATGCTTGGGCTTATTTGGTTGGGTTGTCACAGTTCCGGCTCGGGTTTACTGTGTACGGTAAATTCGGGTCGGGGCGTTTCATTTTGTCCTTTATTCATTAATTTTTGGAACGAATGAAGGATCATCACGGAAAAATTTATCTTTTAGCAAAATTTGGAGCAAAAAAATGGAGGTAAAAATTGTGTGACGAAAATAAGTACATAATGTATGAATTATAACATGTCATCAATAATTAGGATGTAGATGACGCAATTTTTGTAGCACTATACAATAATAGCCATGTGAAACAAAATATTTTCGTCATTTTTTTATTAATTTTAACGAATGAAGGATCATCACTGAAAAATTTATCTTTTAACAAAATTTGGAGCAAAAATATGGAGGGAAAACTTTTGTGACGAAAAGATTTATTTAATTTATGAATTATAACATGTCACCAATCATTAGATTATAGTAGAAGTAATTTTTGTAATCACTATACAATAATAACCATGATAGACAAAATATTTTCGTCCCCTTTTTATTAATATTTGGGACGAATGAAGGATTATCACAAAAGAATTTATCTTTTAACAAAATTTGGAGCAAAAATATAGGGAGAAAAGTTTAATGACAAAAAGAATTATTTAATCTACGAATTATAACATGTTACCAATCGTTAGATTTTAGATGACGTAATTTTTGCATCACTTTACAATAATAACATGAGAGACAAAATAGTTTCATCCATTTTTCATTAATTTGGGGACAAATGAAGGGTCATCACTGAAAAATTTATCTTTCAAAAAACTTTGGAGCAAAAATACGGAGGAAAAAATTTAGTGACGAGACGAATTACTTAATCTACGAATTATAACATTTATTTTGCTGCATATCTAAAAATATTCATAATATTTTTTTACTAAAATAATATGAATATTCATTTAATTATAATTAATATATAAATCTTACACTATCAATAATATTGACTTTGTAGTGGCATAAAAAATTAATCATATACTAATAAAAAATATTTTTGAAAAACTTATTTATATTATTATAATTAAAAGCACAAATATTTTAATATTTACCTTATGACTTTGATAGATAATGCATGAATATTATTTTTTACCCTCCATAAGAATTATTATTTTTGGTTATTTATTAGATATTCTTATAATTATATTATATGTGATGCCTTGATGACATATAAAGAATCATAAAAAAAGTGTTCCCAAATTATAGAGAGCAAATTTTTTTTAAGTGTTCCTAATTTTTTTATTAGGTTTAATTCGTATCCTCTCATTAAACCTAATAAAAAATTAACGAAAAAGAAAATATTTAGTAACAATAGTTAGATTACCACTATTATAAATAAAAATATCATTTCAAGCTTGCACAATATTAAGGCGATGTTAGCTTCTATCTTAACCAATTCTTCCAACTTTAGCGTCTTGGAACATAATTATTGAAAAAAATCGCCCAATTCAGCTATTGCATAAGCCATATTTTTACTCAAGTATCTACGAATTCCAACTGGAAGCAATTGTTATAGAAGAATATGGCAATCATGGTTTTTTACCTCAGACAGTTTTTCGTCATTTACATTTGCTCAACGAGATATGTTATTGGAAGCATAACCATCTGGAAACTTCACACACTTAAAAAATTCGTAGCACTTTTTTCTTTCTTCTTTGGGTAAGAAATAACAAGCTGGTGGGATTATAGTAGAATCATCAAATCTCTTTTTCAGATGCAATGCCTTCCTTATGCTCATATCTTAAGTAATGAAAAGATAATTGGGTCAATTTACTACCTTTTCTGAAGTTGGTGCTTCTGCGCGTGTGATGCACGTGGCGTAGTACTATATTTTTTAAATCAGGTGGTACAGTCATGGGCATTGCTCAAGGTAAATAAACTTAAAAGTTAATGAAACGCCCTGACCCGTATTTACCGTACACAGTAAACACGTGCCGGAACTGTGACAACCCAACCCAACAAAGCCCAACAGACTGCGTAAAAAACAATAAACTGGCCAACGGCCCAATATCAAAAACTGTAAACCGGCCCTTCGGCCCAACGTAGAACTCGTCACCCGAACCCCGAGGACATCAACAACAACAACCATCCGGCCCAATGGCCAATCACATCATACACACAGTAGTAAACTCAACAATATGCACAGCGGAAGACTTATGACTCACATGTTAACATATGCAAGCCCAATGCAACTAATGGATCCGTGTCCTGTCCGAGGGTACGCATCAGCTTGCCCGGTACGTTCCTGCACTACAAACAACTCATCCTACGGGATGAAACCCCGCAGGCGAGGGGTGAGTCCGAAGCGCTCACCGACGAAAGATAAACAGAGATATATTCAACCATAATACTTTCGAAATAAACACAACAATCACAACAATAAGCAAAAACAATCACATCACAAGGATACTGCCATAACAACTAACACTTACTTCACGACAGAGGAATCCAACTCAAACAACACATCAGAGAAAACCAACACGAACAACATAACAGAGGAAACCAACACGAACAACACGATAGAGGAATCCTACTAAATCATATCAAAGCCAAGACCAAATGAATACTCATTAATTTTTATTACCAATTTTATCTTTCGGCCCCGTCACTGGACAAGCTAGGGTCGTACCAGGTTATCAATTAATTCCGGATGCCAGGTCAAACAACCATACCAAATCTTACCATACCAGGACCACGTCCCAAATTACCAAATCACACCGGGTTCAACAACCCAAATACCATACCGGGATCAACATCCCAAAACCGGATATTCGGTATATCCGAACCACTGGGTATTCGGTATACCCCAACCACAGGCATCAACATGCCAACCGGATATTCGGTATATCCGAACCACTGGGTATTTGGTATACCCTAACCACAGGCAACAGCATGCCAACCGGATATTCGGTATATCCGAACCACTGGGTATTTGGTATACCTTAACCACAGGCAACAACATGCCAACCGGATATTCGGTATATCCGAACCACTGGGTATTTGGTATACCCTAACCACAGGCATCAACATGCCAACCAAATCAAATAACCAAACCAAGTAACCAACCATAGCATCCCAGAATTAATCTTCAAACCATCGGGTCGTACCACTACTACCCACATATATCATCATATCATATCTATTCCAATTTCCAATTTCCAATTTCCATTTCTCGATTATCCACAGTCAATAGTTTATTCCAATTATCCAATCACAACACTCTCTACCGACAACAATTACAATATCCATAACCGTCAAACAATTATCCAACTTCCTATTAGCTCAAGTTATACAACAGTCCATTCCATCAACAGTTTCAAAACATCAATTACTCACAGTCCAACATCAATCACAACACAGTATCCAATAAACCTATAACAGTTATACAACGGTTCAATCAAGCAATTCAACATCATAGCAACAACAGCAACAATAAGCATAGCAGCCAAATACCCAACACAATTCCATATTACCAAATATCCATCAACAGTACATGTAACACCAATTATTCACAATTAACAGTTCATCACAATATCCACACGACCAATAGCACAGTCCCATTTCCTTTATTCTTTCATCAATTATCTCTTTTTCATTATTCCAAATTATTTCACAGACTCGTCCAATCTAAAATCTCGTATCACTAATTAGACACAATTGACGGATCAACATTATTCTCAGCACAGATTCCACAATTCAATAGCACAACGAACCAAGAACAGCAACAACATTTCCACAACAATCAAGTAACAGTCAACAATCATTTCAGTGGGTCAATCAAGCAACAAGATACACATACAGCATTACGGGCACATATCAAGGATTATCCATCCTCACCTTGGCCGATTACTCAACTTCGGAAAACAATGTCCGGTCCGACGCCGGCTCCTCGGGAAACTGCCCGATATCCGAACCTATACAACAAAACCATATATTCACATAAATGCACATAGGAGTATGTCATGATGCCCAAACTGCGAAATATATCCATCCCGATTACTTATCCTTTATTTCCATCTTTTATCGAAAATACTTACCGTACGTATATCCGAATATAATTTTGGTACTATACTTTAATTAAAATTCTTTTTAAAGTACTTCATAGAATAATTATAATTTTCCAAAATAATAATCTCCATAATTTCTTTTCTGGAAATTATAACATATGTATATATTTTCCAAACAATTATATTATCAAAATAATTACTTTATTTATATTTATAAAATTACTATGTATTTATATTCCTTAGAAAATAGATGTATTCCATATACCCTTTTTTCCAGACTATAGATATATATATAAGTTTTATTATTATTGTCCTTTCTCCTAACGTATTAATCATATATATGTTTTTCATAATTTTTTTCCCAAACATTAACTATAGTATATTTTCCAAAAGCTAAAATTACAACTTATCATTTTCCTCAAAATATACATATATATATATATATATATATATATTTTCCAGAGTTATTATCTTAATTTTATTATTATTATTATTTGTTTTTATTATTTTTAAAAGGATTGGGCCGTGAACAGTGCCTGACTGGGCCGTGAACAGTGCTAAGCTCAGGCCCAGGCTCAAGCCCTTGTGCTGGACCAAGCCCATTGCCTCACAGCCCACTAAGCCCAAGTTCAAACACAACCCCAATCTCGCGGGTCGACCCGACCCGTCCCTTCACAAACGGGTCGTCACCCTTACCTTCGTATGCAGGTGGCGGCGCGGCAGAACGAGACGGCGACGCAGGCGGCACATCGGGACGGCAGCAGCAGCAGCAAGGGTGGTGTGCAGGGAAGGCGTGGAGCGGCGGCGTCGTGCTGCAGCTGTGGTGGTTGCCGCAGCAAGGAAGAGACGACGTCGGATCCAAACGGAATGCCCGTCGGGTCCCCGGCTATGTCCGACGCGTCGTGCGGCGAGGGCGAGCGGCGATGGCTGCGCTACGTCGGCGACAATAAGAGGGAGCCGTCGGTGTGGGTGGTGCCGGTCGTGGTGGAGGTGGTGGTGAGGTGATGTGGCCGGCCGGTCTTCCTCCACCCACTGCTTTTCTTTTTTTTTTTCTTTTTTTTCTTATTTTTTTTCCTTCTCTTCTATTTTTCTTTTCCGGTTCCCCTCTCTTCTCTTTTTCTCTTTTTTTTTTCTTTTTCTTCTCTCTTTTTTTCTCTTCTTTCTTTTCCTTTTTTTTTTCTTCTCTTCCTCCCTTCTGCATCTTCACCGGCTTTAAGCTGTTTTTTTTTTCTTTTTTTTTACTATTCCACTTGTGAATCAATAATGAAATTCGTCCGCATTACGGGCGAGTCCGATCCGGACCAGAAAGTAATCGATACCCCGTAGTTATTTTCCGACGTGATTTTCCGAGAAATTCCGAAACCCGAAAAATACCAACTTAGTTCCGAAAAATTCACGGGAAAATCACGAGCGCGGGAAAACCCTCGAGTTTCGAGAAACGACTCCCGATTTACCTTGAATTAACTACCCGAGATTAATTCAACAGTAAATCACGGTAAAACAATTTCTACAGTCCGGTAAAAATCCAAAATTTTACCCGGGCTGTTACAGTTAAAAATTTTCACTTAAAATGAAAAACTATATCAAAGTAAAATTTTTTAGGTTGCACAAGATGGATAAGTTGTCATGTATACAATAAGCAACATCTATATAATTTACGCTCACTACATTAGAGAAATATTAAATGAATTTATTGTTATATATTTGTTGAACAATTTAGCTTAGAAGTAGCTGAGTACTTGCTTAATTTAGTGTCTCTATATCCTTAGAGGTAGGGATGGCAATTGGGTAGGGTCGGATAGGGTAAGCAAGACCCAGACCCGGATCCTTAATCAAATCTGGTAGGGTAAGAATAGTCTAATTATGAATCGGGTAGGGTAAAGTTTAATTTTTTGCCCAACGGGTAATATGGGTCTGGGTAAGGGTATACCCGCTAAGTAAAAATCAAGTTCTAATTGAAAACATAGCCTAAAATTATTAAGTTAAAGCATAAACGTTTAAAAAATAACAAGAAGTCTAAAAATTTTAAGTAGCGTGTAACTTTTCTCAACTTAAAATCCAAGCAATTTTTTATTTCTTATTCTCCATCATCTTCTCTACCAAAATCAACATATATTTTTCTAAAAGAAAGTTAATATTATTAAATAATATAAAAATAAGAATCTTATAATTATTTAAAAATATAAATTAATATTGAATGCTTATTTTCTTCTTCCATATTATTGTCATAAATAATTATAGGATAATTATATATTAATGTTCCTTTAAAGACAAAGAAAAATTATAATAACATAATACTAGTTTAGAGTTGTAGAGTACGAAATTTCAATAGGCTTAGGAGGAGGTGAACATAGAAAAAGAAGAGGAGGTGAGTGGAAAAGAATTAAAGAAACAAAAAAAAAGAAACTAAGTTGGTTTTTATATTACGATTATAGATTTTAAATTATTATATAGATAGGGTCTAATGGGTAGGATAAAACCTAGACCCTTACCCAGACCCAGACCCTATCCAGACCCGGTCAACCCGGGTCCAGGTAATACCCTACCCTTTTTTTACCCGGTCAATGTCGGGTAATACCTTACCCATAAAAGCGGGTTTCAAGTGGGTATCTGGTAGACCCGGAAAAATTGCCATCCCTAGGTACAGTACTATTCTTAACCTTGAAAAGAACTTATATATATGATCTAGACAGACGGATAAGCATTATTTAAAATTAGTTTGTGTAGTGAAATATAAATTTATAAAATCGATTATTATTGTTAATGATATTTTTAAATTCTTTTATATTATAAATTACATGATTTTAATTACTTCGAGACTTCCTCTTCGTGCTAATTATTTTTCATTAGGGTAATTGACCCTAATCATAAATCACGTTTTGACAAAGAATCTATACATAATTAGCCTCCCCCCTAATGACAAAGAGGTTGTCCCAAAGATATAACAATAATGTTAATTTATTATTATTATTTGTTAGCATTAATATTACGTAGGATTATTATTTGTTACGTAGGTAGTGTATAGCCTAATTAACCTTCCCCCTAATGACAAAGAGGTTGTACCCATAAAATAACAGTAATATAAATTTATTATTATTATTTGTTAACATTAATATTACATAGGATTACTTTTTTACTTTTTGCTATTTCGCTGAGTTCTTGCTTTTATGTATAGTATATATAGATATATGATTTTATTTATATAGCGTGACAAAAAAGTGACTTCCCTTCAATTATTTGTGTGATTTTTTCATTTTATTTTTTTGGATAATGTTATAATGTATATATTTTTATTTTCAATTTTATTTCAAGTAATGTCCCATAATATTTAGCAAATATATCCTGGTCCATTAAAACATATATCAGATTATAAGTTTTTCCTTTATTGTCTAAGCGCAAGCCCAAACTAAGCTTAAGCCCAATCCCTCCCTAATATGAGATCTATTAAATGCTAATTAGGATTTTGGTTTTTGTGGTTTTCTATTTAGCACCACCTCTCCCTTTCTGTTTCGTTTACCTCTTTTTTTATGTTCTTTTTTTTTTCCCCCCTTCGAGATTTTACAGACTCACAGTGAGATTATTATTTCACCTCTCTCTTTTTTCTTTTTTTTCACCTCTCTTTTTTCTTTTTGCTTTCCTCTTCCAGACCTACGATTCTTTATTCTCACCGAAGAGCAGTACTGCAGATCAAGTGACTCTGGCAACTTGTGAGTAAATTCGTTCTTATAAACATATTTCTTTCTTTTCTTCTTTATCACAATGCAATTTTTATCAGATCGTTGTTATGATTTTTTTTTTTGTTCAGGAGATCTGGATCTGATTTTGAAAGAAATTTGCCTCTACCGAAGGAGGATGAAATCTATGCCTGAAATATTGTCACAAGTAAGTGTGATGAGTAGATGATTTCTTTTTTAATTAGAAAAAAAATTATATAATAATCTAGTTATTGACTTCTTTTTATTTTTTGACTATTGCAGCACAGTCCTTAGATCTGAAGAACACCACCATCATATACAAGAGAGTATTGTAGACAAGAAGACCAATCAACCTGAAGATTAGAGTTTGGAGATTTATAATGAAAGTTCGAAAGAAAAATATTTCTGTAAAAAATGTAATTTTGTAGAGGATATTTATTCTGATTCTTTGTAAAGAAATATTGAATCTGAATAAAATTTATGAATGAGAATTTTGTAATATATTATATTGATTAATATTGTTTTCGATATTTCTATCAATCTACTTTTTCATATTTTTATCAATTCACTTTTTCAGAATTTTAACATTAAAATTAGAATAAAAAATATATTAAAAAGAAACAAAAAAATATAAAATAAACAAAAAACTAGAAAGTATAAGACTATGTTGGTTACAAAGTTATTTTTCATCATCTTTAATGTCCAACGAAATGATATTTTAGTGACAAAAAAACTGATATTACGTGATGAAAATATTCGTCTCTAAAATATTATATTTGGTGACGAAAAGATGTGTTGTAGCGGAAAAGTATGGCTATTAGGTACGAAATTATATTGGTGACAAAATTATGTATTGTAGCAAAAAAGCATTATATGGTGACGAAAACATGTGTTGTAGCAGAAAAATATGGCTATTAGGTACGAAATTATATTGGTGACTAAATTATGTTTTGTAGTGGAAAAGAATGACCATTAGATACGAAATCAAGTGTTTCGTCGCCTTACCTTTTAGCGACGAGGATCTAGGGACGAAACCGGCGACAAAAATTTTACGTCACCATTAATTTTTGGTGACGAAAATGAAGCATTTGGGGACAAAAATCTTCGTAATAGATGTTCAAATTTCTTGTAATGTGCGTTACACCCGCTTCTATTAGGACTCGAAACCTGAACCTTAAGATTTAAAGGGAATGCAGTACGCTTTACCACTACAACCAATGCTAATTAGTCCAAATAAAAGAAAGTTTATTTCAAGTGTTTGCATTGTCCATGGGGAGAGAGAAAATCGAGAAAAAGTTATAATTTTTTTTACACATATCCTTATCATTTTTAAGCTTTTACTCCATTATCTATGAGTAGCATATATTTCAAACAGAAAAGAAACAAGCAAAGTGAATGCAGGTTCTGCAATCAGTTGGAACTGTCGTACACCATTTATTTTCTGTGCCAAATCCAAGAGAACACCACATATATAGAAAATATTTTTTTTTTACCGTAAACTAGCTTGGGAAATGATAACACACACACACACACACATATATATATATCGTCAGATATATTTTAAATGCTCACAACTTGAATAAATCGAGTGCACTGCTACTCCCAAGCACACGAGACTGAAAGAGAGCCAAGTACTCCTTCACCGTGACTTCCTTGTAGATAGGAGGGTTTTCATCGGACAATAACTCTTTTATTGGACCAAAAGACCTGTGGATAGTGCTAGCAGTTGATGGGAAGAAGCAAGGAACTGATACTCTTGGGCCCAAGCTGCTGGCCAGTACCCGATGGTCAACACTCTTGAACTTGTCATTTGATATAAGCTGTTCCAAATTTTATATATTAATTATGAAAAGAAAGAAAAGGAAAGGCTGTTTTAGATGAGGTTGTACCGTGGCAGCCAAGTTAGATATTATTTTTTAGAGGAGCTAAAAATGAATAATTATACGTATTGTTAAATTCGTACCGACTATATATACTTAATTACCTGTGTTAGATCACCAATGTTGATGATGAAAGCCTCTGGGATTGGAGTAACATTAATCCATTGACCTTTGTGAAGAACTTGGAGGCCGCCAATGTGATCTTGCTGGAGGATGGTGAATACTAAAGGATCCCTATGTGCGCTACCGCCAAGGGTTCTATCCGGTTCTGGACACGCTGGATAGTAATGACCCATGATTGATTCCGCTTTCCCGCAGTCCATATCGATTAGATGATTAGGCTTCAATCCAAGAGCCTCAGCTAGCAGTTCAAGAAGGGTATTCCCCAATTGCGTCACATGTTCTGAATATTTGATTATTATCTCCCTGAAATATGTTAAAGAACACATACCAGTTGAGCATAGAAATGTATGATTTCATTGTAAGAGCTCTCCATATGTCTTTGATGCTAGAAAATGTCCTAATTTATTGGCCTAATGACCAACAAGTGGTACTGCAACTGTTTGGAAAGCTTGGAGTCTCAAGTCACTAATTGGAATCCACTAGCTAATTATGCCAGAATATCTAGATCCTTTGGCCAATCAACAATTTTTTTTTTGGTCATTAGGCCAATAAAACGTTAATTGTCTGATAGGCAGCACCATATATATATATATATGGATGACATTGAAAAAAATTATTTTTTCCCTGCTAATAGATGACTAGATCTCCAAAAAAGGAAAAACAAAAAAAGATTACTAGATCTGAGGCTAAACAAAAGGTAAGAATTACCTGCAAACTGGTGGGTAATCTTCAGGATTCGCACTGCCGTCATGCCGCAGTGAAATGACCAAGCTGTCTCTCCAATTCGCAACCTTTCTGGCATAAAGATCAATGTTGCTGTGGTACATAACCCTCCTTGCCACGTCTCTTGTGTGGTATTGGGCCTTGCGGTCAGGACTTTGCTCGTGAAATTGGCGAACTCTGTCTATCATTTCTTCCATGACATGCTTTGGGACCCCATGGTTCACTACCTGGAAGAACCCCCATGTCGATGAGGCATGCTCCATCTCCTGGACTACTGCTCTTCGTCGACCAACATCTTCATGCACACCTTGCATGTCTATGACAGGTATCTGGAACTGGGTGGAATTCTCCCTCGATGGTGCAATAGTGGAGACCACATCTTCTGTTTCCACAAAGAAGGAAGGGATTTTTTGTATCCCCTCTGCCACAAGTCCCCTAACCCCATCATTTGCTTCCCCAAATTCTTTTATTTCTTTCTCTCGATCATGGTATGATCCGTTCTGGACCATAGTTGACTCAACTTTGGTGTTACCCATATATATATATATATATCTCTCTCTCTCTAAGCTCAATACAATTAAAAGACACCTTTGCTAGCTACTGGGAACTTGAATACCTTTTATAGCCCCAAAGGATCCTATGCCGGGAAGAAAATGCAATACTAGAAGGGACAGGCGATGCAACCTATGTTAAAGCATTAAAAAAAAAAATTGTTAAAAATAGGAAAGCTGGCACCAATGCACTTGGTACCAAGTAAACCTGGTGCCAAATAATATGTCCGTTAGAGTCTGATTTTTTATTAGTCTGATCCTTACTTTAATGGCCAGGCTTGATATCAGAAAACTATGATCCGCTCTACTAAAAATTTTAATATATGTAATGTAACATCATTTTCTAACTACGATTAAATATACGCAAGGAACAGGCTGTACTTGTAATCTAGATCTCAAGTCATCTTGGCGAGGCCAGTGTTCTTATGTAACGAATATTAAACTGGGATGGGGCACTAATAATTGGTTAGCCAATTTGATTATGGTCGTGGTGGTTTGGGCATGTTAATCTACAGTATAATATATACATAAACCACGCTGCATAGACTGAATGATGGGTGGAATGAGGGTTTGGTGAGAAGCTTATATCAAAAGGAAGAAGCGAGATGCATTCTAACCATTCCAGTGGCAAGGAGTGAATTGACAATCTTGTCTGGCACTATTTTATTAGTCTTTGACGACTTCCTGCTCGAACGGATGGGTCTCAATCCCTCCTCCAAGTTTAGCAACTATTTTATGTAATGACACGCTGCATTAGTTCATTGGGCACTTTGATGTTCACGTGCTACTTGCCATACCGTTTGGTCAATGTCTCCCTCCTAGCCTCAGTATGTAACCAACTTGCTTTGGTCCTCAAGCATTGGATTCGGTTTAAGCAGATTTTGTACAGTGTTATTAGGACCAGACCGGACTGGCCGGTTCAATAGGTTGGACCGTGATTGGGGCACCATATTGGGTTTTTATAATCGTTAGACCGGTCAAATTATCTAATAAAAACTTCCCTATAACTTGGAAGCAAGCAAATATCAACAAAATAAGATCAACGAGTAAACAAATCAACAATTATAAAAGACATGATATTGCCTTAAAAAAAACATCAATATTTTTACGTAGAAAACCGCTTCGAATCGAAGAGTAAAAACCATTGGACCAAATTTCTATTAAATCAACTTCACTATATCAAAAGTATCTTACAAAAGCTTCCTTAAAAAAATACTAACAGCACCACCAAATAAGAGAGTATAAATAATAACACTACAACAAAGAACAAGAAGAACTATAGAGAAATTCATCAAAAACTGTTGCAGAAATCTACCTCCCAAAATAAAAACTCTACAACTCTAAATTCGATCTTCAACGTTTAGATTGTAGACGAACGTGTCTGGAATCTCTTGACAAAATTTCAGCTTAATTTAACGGTTAACGAAACAGGGTCGTGGCTTTGATCAAAACTGGGCAGAATAGAAAAAATTGTCGCACAAACCTGAATTTTCTCTGATAATGAAACTCTTCTTTTCTGTTGTGCTTTCTGAAAACTTATGCTTATTTTTAAACTTATTATAATATTTATACCAAGTATAATAGGTTCTAAAAGATGGGCCAATCCATATTGGGTTATTTTCTACGTAGGAGGGAAACCCAAAAACCCAACAATTGTCCCCCTTCCCGACTAGGTGGAGGAAATCGCCATCTCGACGACTGAACAACATTCTTCAAACTTCTTCTTCGGCAAAGCTTTTTTCAACATATCAGCACCATTATCATCTGTACGTATCCTCTCAAGCTCAAGTAGCTTAGAATCCAAAACATCTCTAATCAAATGACATCTAACATCAATATGTTTAGGCCTTCCATGAAACATAGAATTCTTGCTAAGATGAATGGCACTCTGATTACCACAATGCAACATATACCTCTGTTGTGTAAAACCAAGCTCTTGCACAAACCTCATCATCTATAGCATCTCTTTACTTGCTTCAATGGAAGCAATAAATTCTGCTTCAATAGTAGATGAAGCAATACTAGATTGCCAAGGCACTGCTCCCCCTACAAAGGTAATCAAATAACTTGAAGTATATTTTCTAGTTTCTATATAAATCTCCAGCCATATCAAAATCAGTGTCACCCATTAAAGTACGCTTCCTTATCCCAAAAGAAAGACTAAGATTAGAAGTACCACAAAGATACCGCATAATCCACTTCACAACATTCTAATGCTCTTTCCTTGTATTAGAAAGAAATTACTAACTATACCAACTGCATGAGCAATATCAGGTTTTGTGCAAACCATTGCATATATCAAACTGCCTACAACTGATGCATAAGAAATCCGTGACATATCATCCTTCTCTTTCTTACTAGAAGGACACTACTTCTTACTCAACTTAAGATGCATAGTAAGAGGTGTACCTACTACTTTTGCTTTATCCATTCGAAATCTTTGATGCACCTTTTCAATATAACTGTATTGTGATAGTCACAACTTCCTTATTGCTTTACCACGAATAATCCTTATCCCAGAATCTACTTTGCTAGTCCTAAGTCTTCCATAGCAAAAGAGTTGCTTAACTCCTGTTTCAACTTGTCAATTTGAGAAGCAATCTTTCCAATAATAAGCATATCATCAACATACAGTAGCAAAATAACAAAGACATCATCAAAGAGAATTTTTTCACAAAAACAAATTGATTAGAAGATCTTGAAACCCTTCTTTTTCATAAGAGAATCAAATTTTTTGTACCATTGCCTAAGAGCTTGCTTCAAGCCATATAAACTCTTTCTCAACCTGCAAACAAAATTCTCTTTAACTTTAACTTTCAATCCTTCTAGTTACTACATGTATAATTCTTCTTCCAAATCATCATGAAGAAAAGTTGTCTTTATATCTATATGTTCAACCTCAAGATCAAGACATGCTGCTAATCCCAAAACAACTCTAATAGAGGACATCTTGACAACTGGAGAGAAAATTTCTTCAAAGTCTATACCTCTCTTCTAGTTGAAGCCCTTGACAACTAATCTAGCTTTGTATTCTGGAGTAATAACGCCACTTTCACGCTTCACTCTAAAAACTCATCGATTCTTCAAAGCTCTTTTATTCGCAGGTAAATTAACCAACTTAAAGGTATGATTGTCTTGTAAGGATTTCATCTCAACTTTCACAGCTTCAAGCCGTTGCTTCTTCAGTTTACTCTTCATGGCTTCTTTGAAACATTCAAGTCCCCACCCACATACACACACACCAGTCACAAGCACATACTGACTTGATGGATACCGTGAAGAAGTTTTTTTTTTCACTCTACTAGATGTCATGTGAGAAGTTGCTGCAACTTCCTCAACTGTTGTATTTGTCTGTACTGGTTGCTACTTATGTACACCATGCTGATCATCCACTGTATCCTCAAACAAATGTGCACCCTGCAGATCATCCTGAACTTGATCGTCATACTGAAAGATATCTTGCATATCATCATGCTGAAAATCATGTTCTGCTACATCAAATGTCTTAGTTGAAGGAACTAGCTCAAGATCAACCAAACCCTCTTGGTTTTCACAAACTAAAATTTCTATTTTTCCAATATCTTCAATGGTATGGTTTTCAAAGAATACCACATTGTGGCTTTATCTAGCTTCTTTTCAACCGGATCATACAAATGATAGCCAAATTTATCTTGACCATATCCGATAAAGATATATCATTTAGTCTTGACATCCGCTTTCGACCTTTCATCCTTAGGAACATGCACAAAAGCTTTCCATCCAAAAATTTCAAAAGATCACAAGAAACTTCCTTACCTAACCGTACTTTGTCCGGAACATCAACATCCAATGCGACAGTAGGGGATAAATTCTAAACATATGTCACCGTGTTGAGTGATCTAGCCAAAAAAGATCTTGGCAATTTTGCCTCTGCAAGCAAACATCTTACTTTCTCAATCAATGTGTTGTTCATCCTTTCAGCTAAGCCATTCAACTGATGAGTCTTTGGAGGAGTTTTCTGATTTTTAATACCCTACTTCCTACAATAACTATCAAATGGGCCATAGTACTCGCCACCATTATCAGTACGAATGCATTTGATCCTCTTGCTTGTTTTTCTTTCAACTAAGGCCTGAAATTTTTTGAATTTATCAAATACCTAATCTTTGCTCTTCAAAGAATAAACCTAGAGCTTCCTTGAATGGTCATCAGTAAAAGTCACAAAGTAAAGTGCATCACAATGTGACTTTACCTTCAAAGGACCACACACATCAGAATGTATCAACTCCAGCAAATCTGACTTGCTGGAAGGAGGATGACTTTTGAAAGAAACTTTTTTTTGCTTCCCATCCAAGCAATGGACACACTTGTTCATTCTCACTGCTTCTACTCCCAAAAAAAAATTCTTCTTGGCCACACAATTCATCCCCTTTTCACTCATATGACTGAGCCTCTTATCCCATAACAATGAAGTGCTATCACTTTCAACGAAGTTCACAAAATCATGAGCAATAGAACATTGCATAAGGTATAAATTAGAAGGCTTTTTACCTCTGGCCACAACTAAAGAATCTTTAGTGAGCTTCTACTGTCCATCACCAAAGAAATTACAATAGCCATAATCATCAAGTCTTCTTGCAAAAATCAAATTTAAACAAACATCAGGTGCATGTTTGGCATTATTAAGAACAAACCTTGTACCATTACTAGACTGCAAATAAACTATTTCAATGCCAACCATTCTTGCCTGAATGCCATTACCTATCTTCAATACACTAAAATTACCAGGTGTATAAGATGTAAAGAACACCTTCCTTGGAGTGACATAAAAAGCAACACCAGAATCCACTACCCAGCTAGTCTCATTACATGCAAAATTGGTGATATTCTCATCAAGGGTGATGAGAAGATCAGAAACTACAGCAACAAAATTTTCATTTCCATTTTTTTTTATCTTCATTCCTTTACTTCTTAATCTCCTTTATCAACTTGTAACAGTATTTCTGGGTGTCTCCTATTCGACTATATAATCACATTCAAAGGTCTTGTTCATATTTCTAGACTTACTTCTACTTTTACTTGAACCTCTTTGAACACCTTTGAACTTTTTGTTAGATAATTATCATGAACAATCATAATAATAAGGAATCAAGAGACGATAATTTAATTCCCAATTCAATCATTAACATAATACCCATTAGATCTTAGAACTAATTATCTCCCACTAATAGCATGAGGTTAAAGACATACCTGGTAAATCGATTATGCTGTCTTCTAAATTCTCTTAATCTCCTCTTGATTTGTCTTGATGCCTTCATGAGGAATAGATTTCTCTCTCTTGCCTCTGTCTTTCTTTCTAACGTTTGTCTGATGGTGTAACAGAACGTTAAGCGACTGGAGAGAGAGGACCTATTCCATAATATTGTATTTATACACCCCATCAAGTGTCTATTATAAAACCCTAATAGTTGACCAATAGGATTTTGCCACGTCATTAAATAAAACACAATATTATATGGGCCACATAAAAGGAAATATTCTTACATTCTCCCACTTGGCACATATGATATTATACGTTTCATGATCGTAATGTGCAAAAAATAATCTAACTGATCAACATCACATAAATAAGCAAAAACCAGCAAGGATCATAGCGGTTCCGTGTTAATTATTTGCAATACGGTTCCTTCCATGTATCAGATACTGGTTTCATACTTACTTTACTTAAAATGGAATTAAACGTCATGGTCCACTTTATGTCTTTAATAAAGACCAATTCTGTCTGCATCCTCATATACTTTTATGTATGCATACAAACTTAATTAGACAGAATGAGATAAATCAGAAACAATCCATCAAGAGCTCAAAGTGTTAATAACATTACTATAATCAATTATGAAGAGGATTTTCAATAAGCACCCATCTTACTGACATACAACCTAAATGTCATAGGTATCTACCCCCTCATTATTGGATCCGTACTCATATCAGTACTTGTATGTTCAACTGACACTTTTGTTTCTGAACTTCTTCTTTAACGATAATGTACTTTAACTTAATGTGTTTTCCACCTTTACAGTACACATCAGCTTTCAGAGAAGAAGATTGCTGCAACATTATTACAGTAAGTTTTCAGCGGCTTGGCATTATAGTCGACAATCCCAAGTCCTAAAATAAAATTATGCAGCCATAATCCATAAATAATAGCTTTATAAAAGCTATACAAATCCAACCCCGAAAGTGGATACAACAATGACAATTTATGTCACATCCATCCAAGATATTGCTCTTTTGTCTAACATGAGCAAATAACAATTCATGAACTTCAACTTGTCCAATAATCAGTGAGGCTTGAATTTAAGTATCTAATCACTTTAATGTAATCAGACATCTTATATGTGAGTATTAAATCTTCCTAATTTGTGCATACTTTAGACATCTCAAAGTAAATGCACAAGAAACATTCTCCACCTAGTGAGGTTTCAATTCATTTCTTATACATTAATTGAGACTAAAATCTCCCTCCTGAATTGAAACATCACTCGATGAAATTTAATCTACATATCTTGAACTTTTGTAGAGCCTTATTGATATATACATCTTGAGACAAACCAAAATATTATTTTTATTCAATTATGGAATATTTAATTCCAATCACATAAAATGTCTCAAGTATATCATATATCCAAAAGTTCATAGATAAGAAATTCTTGGTTATAATTCATAAGTAAACCAAGATCATAATTAGCTAGCAAGATATTATTAATATACATAAACAAAATTAATTTGCTCCCACTGATCTTTAGATATATACACCGGTTAACAGTGTTTCATTAGAATCTAAAGAAGGTAATGAAATCATTAAACAAAGGATGCCATTACCATGGAGTTTTCTTAAATATGTATATCAACATACATTTCATGTAATCTTTTCCTTCAATTGAGAAGCTCAAAATCGGTTCATATAAACCTCTTCCTTTAAATGTCATTCAGAGAAGCATTTTGACATTCATTTAGTTTGACCCCATATCAGAATGAGCCACTATTGCTATAATGATTCTTAAGAGTCCTTTTGGAAACGAAAGAAAAGATCTCTTTGTAGGTAATGCCATCTTATTGAGTATAATACTAGACAACTAATTTGGCCTTATATTTTTCGATATTGCCAATAAAGTCGTGTTTGGTCTTAAAGACCCATAATACACAACTCTTTCACATAATTTTGGCAACTCTACTAAATTCCAAACTTAGTTGTAATCCATTCATTTCAACTCATCTTTCATGACATTCAACCACATTTCAAAATCATTATGGCTTAAAATGAAACTAAGCCTTTATTTATCCCAAGTCAAATTCAGACTCTTGTAAATAAATCATAAGATCATATGAAATCATAATTATTCTTGATTTATGAGATCATCTTAATATGATCTTTTGCGATTTATTTACTGAGATTCAATTATTGCAAATTCATTGATGACGATTATATCATTATGAGTAGGAAAATTTTGTTGTTCTAAATAAATTGTCAGATTGATCGACAATTATAGAAACAACAACTCTAGTAAAAGTCACTTGTACATAGATATGTAACAAGACTTTATAAACTTTTACCTTTAAAAAATTTTCCACTCCCACTAATGTCACCATTCTTAATGAAACTTGCAATCTCAATTTCATTCATTCTGATAAAATGGTTAGAACAGTAAAATATATCACCCTCTGGATAACCGATAAATATAATGGATGTTCATAAGTCCAGTATCTTTACACATGGATCATAAATCCTTACTCCACCAAGCAACCTCATACGTACAGGTGCTTTAGACAAGATTTCTTTACTTATCCAAAACTCAAAATGAGTCTTGAAATCGTCATAATAGAAACCTATCTAATAAACAAAAGGTGAGTTTCAAGGTATACATCCATGATGATGAGGGTTATAATAAATTACTCATTATGTTCATAACCATTTCCATAATGGTACATTTCATCTCTCAGCAACTAAATTCAGTTGCAATGTACTATCATGCTTTTCTAAAAAACTAGCAAATAGACCAACAATTTGTCTAAATTTATTATGCTTCTCATAATACTTATCATCTCTATCTGACATAATGTTTTCACCATTTTGTCTATTTGTTTCTCAACTTTATTGATAAATACATTTAAGTAATTTATCAATTGAGATTTTACATACAATAGACATACCTAATCATGATGTGAAAAACACATTGGTAAAGATGATAAAGATTATCCATCAAAAGTTGATACATCAAAGATCACATGTCTTCGCATAATCTCAAGAGCTAGGTGTTTGTGGCCAATTTTCTTAACTGTGCCTTGCTTGTTTTCTTAATACAAACCACACAATTGCCAAGATTAATAAAATTCAGCTAATAGGATTTCATTATTTATTAATCTTCGCATTCTTTCCTTAGACATATGTCTAAATCTTTATGCCACAAGTGAGTAAGATACCTCATCACCTAATCTACATTTAGAACAATCATTATGATGCAAATTTAATAAAATATCTATACACAAGGAACCAATATCCACTTTATGAAGGCCATCCTTAAGTATAAAAATATTAAAATAAAATTTTCTACAAGCTGAACACCCATTCTTAACATTGGAAACATATAATATCAAATTTTGACAAATAAATCAAGATTTGAAAATAATAAGTAAATAATCGGTATTCAAAAACAATTGATAGTGTCCAGTGTAAAAACATGCAAAAAGTTTTGATGGCCTCTACTGGAGCATTATATTGGTATCCTACATAAACATAAATTTTGCATCAAGTTCAAATATAGATGTTACATCCCCATAATCTACTAGGAAATATAACGAACTTTAATTAGATTTGATTCAAAACATATTCAAGCATTGAGCTTATCTTTTTCGTTTTGAACCATGTCTTGTAATTAAGACAATCCACATAATAGTGTCTATCTTTCTTAATGACACTTATCGTTATTCGTTATTGTGGATTTGAGCAAATGATCCATTGATTTTCAATGATCCTTTATAGCTCTTTTCACCTTTCTTTTCTAGTTTTTTTTTAATTATTAGCTCTTGAGCAACATATGAGATCATTGTATGATTTCTTTGTTCTTAAGTCTCGCCTCTTTCTAAGGAAGTATGCCTTCAATTATGTCACACTCTATTTCT
Organism: Turnera subulata; assembly: GCA_028386065.3. Taxonomy (NCBI): domain Eukaryota; kingdom Viridiplantae; phylum Streptophyta; class Magnoliopsida; order Malpighiales; family Passifloraceae; genus Turnera; species Turnera subulata. The sequence continues at coordinate 76,915 of JAKUCV010003471.1, read as the reverse complement.
CTTTTGCTTTATAGAAAATAGAATGGACTACACTCAATGGGCGAGAAAAGATTAATAAATTGTACAAGGAAATAACCATTCACAATTATTCTCATACTATACAATCTTGCTGCTAAAATAGACATTCTGGAGATATGACTTAATATTACTCTTCATAATCATTCGCATAAACATAAAGCTTAGTATGTTCATCTTTCCCTTACTTTATAGAAAGTAGTCTTTTTTTAATGCTTTCGTTAGTACTGCTTTAATCAATAAGAGCAGTGGGCTTACTGATTAAAGGTAATAAGTCCAGATTCCAAGAACTTAAATGAAGCTAGACTTGTCTCATAAATCGTCAAGCCCGTATAACTTAATAACAATTTAAGCTTGCGAATGAAGAGTAATTTAATATCGTAAATCTCACATAGATAGACAATCTATTATTTCAATCTACATACATTATGTATATATTGATATTTTCCTTTGGGAATTATATCAATACAACGATAACCATAATTGATGCTTGAGTAGATTTAACATAATTGGTAAACTAACATATTTAATTAGACATGTATGTTATCTTTGGATATACAAAACATGGCTAATAAATAAATTAATTGACCATCTTTTATGTTTATAATCATAAAATGATTAATCAACCTTTGGGTTGATCCTTAAATATTTTATGAAAATAAACTTGATTTTCTCATGATAAAATTAATTATCATCATCATGCCATCACATTAATTGCATCACATGCTCATGAGTAAATTAATATTTCTCTTAATTTTGATATCCATGAAGCATTCCAATTCGGCCACTTTGGTGACTAACAAATTGTACATAAGATAGATATCAAATATTTACTTAAGTGTCTCTTTCTTAAAATTGATATCTATAAAACATTCTAATTTAGCCACTTTGGAGATCAAAAATTATACATAATTAGATATCGAACTCTATGAAGATGTTTATGTAAAAGAGACTATTAATAAGTCCAACGTATAATTAAAACATTTTTGGACTCAATTGCATAAATAACAAACAATAAGGATTAAACTGTAATCTGTATTGAGGGGCTTGAACGACAAGATTTATAATATCTGAACTGAAGTGGAAAATAAATATAATTTTTCAGAACCACACTGATCGCACAAATTGTTTGTGCCTGAACATAAAATTGATCTCACAAAAGCTAAGAAAGCCCACAACAGTAAGCAAATAATCCTCCGATACACCTTTATAGCCATATGTTTATTGTATGTTGATTTTTCAACCAAATCAACAACACACAACTATTTCCTACAGTGCGTGAATCTCCTCAAACGTATATAACATAATCGATTATTGCATTCTTTCTTTCTTTCTTTTTTTTTAATCGATAACAAGGCTATACAATTGTTTTCATCAGCAGCCTGGTGAGTCGTACCGTAGACATCATAATGAACAAAACAAATCAACATAAATTATTTGTTGTAAATATGCATCCAAAACACATAATCATCATATTAAGGGGAAGATAATTGTTCTTAAACCATGCTCTGCTACCACATGTTAGATAATTCACATGAACAATCATAATAATCAGGAATCAAGAGACGATAATTTAATTCCCAACTCAATCATTAACATAATACCCATTAGATCTTAGAACTAATTATCTCCCACTAATAGCATGAGGTTAAAGACATACCTGGTAAATCGATTATGCTGTCTTCTAAATTCTCTTAATCTCCTCTTGATTTGTCTTGATGCCTTCATGAGGAATAGATTTCTCTCTCTTGCCTCTGTCTTTATTACTAACGTTTGTCAGATGGTGTAACAGAACGTTAAGCGACTGGAGAGTGAGGACCTATTCCATAATATTGTATTTATACACCCCATCAAGTGTTGATTAGAAAACCCTAATAGTTGACCAATAGGATTTTGCCACGTCATTAAATAAAACCTAATATTATATGGGCCACATAAAAGGAAAATATTCTTACATTTTTCTCTACCCCTCTCTTGAACAACAAAAATATCAGATTGTGATGGTGAAGATGAAACCTTAGATCTTCTTCTCGACTCTTCATTCAAAACACCACTTTTAATATACTCCATTGTTACGGCACCATTAGGAGCAGAATTGGCTAAAGAAATACGAAGAGTCTCTCAAGATTCTGGAAAAGTATTCAACAACCAAAGTCTCTGTATCTCTTCATCAAACTTAACTCCCATTCCAGTTAGCTGATCAAGGATATCCTAAAAATCATTCACATGATCTAAAATAGAGCCACCTTCCTTGTATCTTAAATTCATCAACTGCTTCAACAAAAATAGCTTGTTGTTGCTTGACTTTGAAGCATAAAGTGTCTCCAGCTTATCCCAAAAACTTTTGGTATGTGTCTCACTAACAATGTGATTCAAAATATTGTATCTACACATTGTCGAACATAGCTGCAAACGGAATAAAAGATTTTTTGGTACCTGTACCTGGCCTCGATTTGGGTTTTGGTACCTGTACTTGGTAGTTTTCAAGAATTTTGGTACTTCCGGTGGCCCGACGGTCGCCGGAGACACGTGTCGAATTTATATGATAATTTTAAAATTTTCGCCACATCATCTTGGTGGTCAACCCCACCTGGGTTCCCCCAATCTCAACCCGAAACCACAAAAAAACTGACCCGTTCCGGGTCTAACCATACCAAATATCCCAATTTCATTTTTAAAAAGTGAAATTAAATTAAAATACATTACAAAATTAATTTAAAATAAATAACTAATCTCACGGGTAAATAAGAAGTGACATTAAAATTTAAGAATCATAATTTTTATAAAAAATATAAATAAGTATATAAATTTTATATATTTTCTTTCTAAAAATAGAAATTTTTATTTTTAAAAATAATGATAATAATATCTAAAAATAATTTTTTTAAAAAAATTTATATTTTAAAAAAATATATTTTTAACAAAATTATTGTAAATTTTTTTATTTGAAATTTAAATTTTATATATTTTTTAAAAAATTAACATAAATTATTATTTTCTGAAAAATAAAATAAAATATAATTTTAAAATTAAAATAAATTTATATAAAATTTCACATAAAAATATAATTTTTATGTTTTTTTTTAAATTAGAATAAAAATTTATATTTTAAATTTTTTATATATATTTTTTAAAATAAAATGTTATTTTTTAAAATTATTCATAAATTTATGTTAAAAAATTATTATATTATTTTAAAATTATAAAAAAGTTATATTTACGTAATTCAATTTAATAAAAATTTTATTTAAAAAAATTTTGTATTTTTTTGAAATATAATTCTTTTATTTTAATCTCACTTCTTATTTATAAATTAGACTAATTAATTAATTTTATAATCCTTTTTAAATTTAATCTCACTTTTAAAAACAAAATTTTGGTATTTGGTTGGTTAGACCTTGGGTCGGTTTTTTTGTGGTTTTGGGTCAAAATTGGTGGAACCCGGGTGGGGTTGACCCTGAGATGACGTGGCCTCACATAAATTGGACACGTGTTTCCGGTGACCGGAAGTACCAAAATTAATGAAAACTACCAAGTGCATGTACCAAAAATCATGAAATTTCAGTACAGATACCGAAAACCAAATCGAGGCCAAGTACAGGTACCAAAAAATCCTTTATTCCAGCTACAAACCTATTGGTGCTCAAACTCCCAATCCTCGTCAGACATAGAATCAGGTTTCTTAGAACTAAACACTAGGAGATGCATCATTTTCACAAATAAAAGATCTTTCTTCTTACCTTTCCACTTGTGGTAATTTTAGCTCTATTGAAACATACCCCCTTGCTGGCGTTAGCCTCCATATTCAGTTTAGATAAATAGCTGGCAACAAAGCTCCGATACCAGATGTTGGGAAGAAAAGTCGGATACACAACGGGAATAGATATGAAACTATCTAATAAAAACTTCTCTATCAACTACACACCGTGGAAGCAAGCAAATTTCGGCAAAATAAGATCAGCGAGTAAACAAATCAACAACCACAAGAGACACGATATTTTTACGTAGAAAACCTCTTCAAATCGAAGAGTAAAAACCACAGGGCCCAAGATCCATCAAATAAACTCCACTGTATCAAAAAAGTAGTACAAAACTCCCTCTAAAAGGTACCAAAAAAACCACCAAATAATAGAGTATAGATAACAATACTATGACAAAGGACAAGAACTATAGAGAAGTTCACCAAAAACTACTGCAAACTTAGATATTGTGTCTAGAACATCATGGAAAAGTTTCAACTTGATCCAAAGGTTAATAAACGAGATAATGGCTTGTGTAAAAGCTAGGCAGAACAGAAAAGTTGTCGTAGAAACCTGAACTTTCTTTGATAATGAAAACTCTTCTTCTCAGTTCTGTTTTCTGAAACTTATACTTATTTTCAGACCTAGTACAATATTTATGCCAAGTATAGTAGATTCTAAAAGATGGGTCAATCCATATTGGGCTATTCTCCACATAAGAGGGAAACCCAAAAACCCAAAAAATACTTGTTAGTGCAATGGTAAATGGCATTCCTGATTCTCTTTGTAACGTTGGTTCGAACAATACCCTTACCATTTGTAACTTAACAGATTGGTTTTAGACAAATCTGGCAAAACAGGTATAATTTTAAAACTTCATTACATTATGATTCTACAATTTATAATTTTATTTATTATATATAAAAAATATAATTATATGACTATTTGCTTAAAAAATACATAAGCTTGTGCAAAATAGAAAAATTTCAATCTAACTTGTAGGCTTACTAGATTTAATAGGTAACATACGGGTCAACACGAACCCGACACGATACAATCAGTTAATATGTTGAGTCGGATTGAAGAATCGGAACCTATTTACCTATTCAACCCAACACGATAATATGAAATGCAAGGCCTAATTTTAGATCTGTCCGACGATTCAGTGTGGACAACTCTCTGGTGTGTCAGTAATGTTGTGTTGGGAATCGTTTGATGGATATGCTCGAGAAGGAAATTAATTTGTTTGACTTAAAATAATTGATTAACACTCTACTGTTGGAGATTCATTTATTGAATCCTTGTTCTTTGGGAAACTTGCATTGTTGAATCTATTGCTTGTCACTTTTCAGTACTCACAGGACAATTTCAGTTCGGATTAATTATACAAGAAGGACTTAATCTATACATTGGTGAATCTTTATTTTTAAGCTTAATTGCATTACTGAATTTTTCTAAACCTGCATATTGTTGAAAGAGTAAATAACATATTTAGGGGCGTACTATTTCAAAAATATCTTTTGAGGGTCTGTACTATTTTTTTGTCCCTTTTACGGGTCTGTACTCTTATTTTTTTTCTCTCTTTTAGGGGTCCCAGACAGTCCCTGGACAACATGGATTGCCTGCCCCGAAGGTGAGAGATACACACCTCTGGGTTTGACATTTGGCTGCGCATGAGGCGTGTGTACTGCAGGCGTGTGTCCACAGTGTCATGTAGGACCCATTTTTTTTTAGTATTAAAAATTATTTCTAATTTTTTAATAAAAATTTGATTTGTTAAATCAGAACTCAAGGGCCATAATTGAAAAAAAAATCAACCACCATGACCTGAAAACCCACCCCAATCGAGGACAATACCCCAACACCAAACAATATAGTGCTGTAGGCCCAAAAGTGCCTAAGAGGGGGTGAATTAGGCTTAAAAATTTTTTCCGGACAGTGAGATTTGATTACTGCGAATACCAAACTACATACTTGCTAAGTGTTTGAAAGATTTGTATCACAAAAAACAAATCTTTCTGTAAAGATTTGGTTTTTGTGATACCAAATCTTTCAAACACTTAGCAAGTATGTAGAGCAAGATAGCGAATAGAGAAAGAATAGAAGAGAGTGAACACAGAGATTTAGAGTGGTTCCCCCTCACCAGGTACTCCACTACCTAAAGGTTCCTTCCTTTAGAATTTTGAAAACACTCACTATACTTAGGTTTTTGCGGGATCAACCTTAACCTTTATAAACACAAGCTTTTCTAGGCTAAGCTCGAACCTTTACAAGCTTTTCACAGGCTAACCTCTAACCTATACAAGCTTTTCACAGGCTAAGCTTGAACCTACCCTCAAATCTAATCCTAAACTTGAGTACCCAGCAAAACTAAACCAAGCCTTGCTTATAAATTGCCCCTTGAAATAGTTATGCAGTGTAAGTAGAAAAACCAGAACAAGTACCAATTCTTTTTAGCTTAAGTATACACTCAGATTTTGCGCACTAGCTGGGATAATCTTCCAAAGGTGTAAACGTCCCTCTTTATAGGATCTGAGTGTGGGGGATATGCTCTTGCAACGACTCCTTGTACTCCAGTTGACTTCAGGTCATTAAAGTTTCAGTCTGGTGCCGTTATGCATGTCAACTGCTTGGTAGCTATGAATTGCCAAATCTGGAAAGTTTGGACCACCTTTTGGAGTTGAGTGGGAGTTAGGTGGGAACATCATCTGCATTTCTATAAAGTCTTCCCTCTTACTTGTTCTCCAATTCAAACGGCTGGAAGTGGGAATTAAATGCTTGCAGGACCACACGCAACTTGCACAAAAATTTGATGTTGACAGCTTCAGATATGGTATCGGTAAAAACCTTATGTCACGTATTCAAGATATGGTATCGATAAAAACCATATGTCGTGTGTCCAAGATATGGTATCGGTAGAAACCATAATTTTCCTGCAAGTGAAAATCAACACAAGCAAAACTAGCAATACACATGTAATATGTTAATCATCAAAACCAGATCATAATCATGGTTAATCACAACCCTATTTTTGGTCAACAATCTCCCCCTTTCCGATGATGAAAAATTTGTGTTGATTTTTCATATAACAAGGGTTCAAAAGATATTCAATTAATTTTCATGAACCTCCCCATGTTTTGTTACTCCCCATTTTGAAAACAGTTTTGTAATTCAATAAGGATAAGTTTGAAAAACATATGATTCATTCCTTGTGAATATATTGGCATCCGATAACCGATCATAAAACTCCCCAATTATTTTTGTTTTTCTACACAAAAGATTAGTTGAACGTATAATAATAGATACGAAGTCGCATAGCTTTCATTGTCATAAAATTTGGTTTTTGGCAGAAGCCAAACCGTAAGCATAAGTGTGGTTTTTGATAAAACCAGATTTCCAACTTCACACTTCTTACATAAAACATGTATGGTTTTAACAACAACCATATCTCATCAATAGTATCAACTAATGCTTTTCAGTGCCTGCATAACACACATATATGGTTTCAACAGCAACCATATCAACTTGGTTTCTCTCAGGAACCGTAACTAATGTCAATGTTCCTGCATAGAGAATCAACACAACACAATTTTCTCCCTCTTTTGGCATCAACGGATAGGGAAGACATACCGTAGGAACAGAGCAAAGATCATGTAGATAAAATCATTCAAAGAGCAATATCCAAAATATTCAATCAAAATATCCCAAAAGAGAGAAATAATCAGAAACAACCAAGTTAAGAACTAGTTTAAAAGTAGAACCAGTAAGTAAGACTAACTAGAGGGACTAAGATGCAATGCATGAATTCAAAAAAGCATCAGATCTGAAAAGGCTTCAGTCCTCATCAGAGGATACTTGTGAAGGGAGACGGGAAAGAATCAGCTGGAATTATGCCAACATCTCTGCCTTAAGGTCTGCAACATCACCACGAACATCTTCCATGTCAGTTTCCAAAAGACTCAGCCTTGTACCCAGATCATCTAGCATAGTCTCCTTAGCATTAGCTCCAGCACGAGTGACTTTATATTTCCGATTTGGACCAATTTTGATACTCATGTTGGATAGAGTTTTGCGGTTAATGAGTTCAACCGGTTGAAGCTTTGCATTCTTGGATTTCTTCACACCAAATCTCTTTGCAATCATGGTGACCAAATGTCTATGACTTTTGAATTTGCAAAGAGCCACATGATGAAGAATTTGATACTCCCAACAAATTGAACTTTTCTCCAAAAGGCAGGCAGTAAGCCATAGATCATGATAGGAGATCTCATTGAAATGAACACGACGTGGCAAAATGACATGTGTGAGCATATAGAATACAACTCTAGATAGAGGAGTAGTCTGTTGGTAAGTACCTTTCTGATGGGAGCCATACACTATTCTGGTTTGCTGACTGAAAAGAAGGTGCTCCTCTGATATTCACTTTATACCCTGACCAGGTGTCATAGTGCTTGATAGTCCATTTCTTGGGTTTTAGCACATCCCGGAAGATCTCTTCAGTCACTTTGATTCTTTTTCCCGTCACAGTGCTCACCAAATGTTTGACCACTCTATTATTATCCATCTTGACGTGTAGGTTCTTGCAGAATTCAGTCAAAATATCCTCATTTGTTTGTTCCTGCAAGGTGGTCAGATGGTCGAGCTTGAAGTGCTTCAGAATAGGAGTAACTCCAAGACCTTCAAAGTCTTTTAAGACTAAATTGTAGTCTTTGGTGAGGGTTGTATATTGCTTTGTTCCATCCTCCTTTTTTATAAGCTCATCAGGATTAGTCTTGACACTTGTCTTGACTCATTTCTTTGGGGGCTCTGGAACTTTTTTCTTCTTCTTCTTCTTCTTCTTCTTCTTCTTCTTCTTCTTCTTCTTCCTCTTTGAAATTGCCAGCATCCTTTTCCTGCTCCTCTTCTGGCTCTTGATTTTCCTCATTATTATCATCATTCTCATTGTTATCCTTATCTTCTTCATCATCTCCTTCATCTTCTTCTCTTTTTTCTTCCTCATCATCATCATGCTCCTCAAATTCTCCATTTACATTATCATTCACGTTTTCCTGCTCATCATCAGAGTAGAACCTTGAAATGAAATCATCCATATCTTCTTCTTCACGTTCTGGTTTTTCAGCAACCGAGTCATTATTTGCAGATTTGTAGCTTCCACTCTTTTCAAAATCACTGCCCACAACTCTTTTCGTCTTCTTTGGAGTTTCTGCCTTAGCAACATCATCATCTGAGTCAGAATCAATCAGATATACATCAATATTCTGCTTCGTCTTCTTTCTAGTTTGCCTTACAATTCCTCGATCAAGAAGGCGAGCACTTGGCTTCCTTATTGCTGGTAGTTTGGTTTCTGCATAAACCACATTTGTTCTCTTCTTCTTCATCTTTGGCACATCCTTCTTGCAAGTCATCACAAACTTTTCAGATTGCTTCTCCAGCTCCTTCTCATTATCAGATGAAGACTCATCATCTACCTCTTTCTTAATACTTTTCACAACAATTTATTTCTCTACAGCCTGGTCTACATTTGCCTTGAGGGCCACTTTTTTAGCACCTTCTACAATCTTTAGGATCTCAGAAATTATAAGACCATCTCGGCTACTCTCTTTTGAATCTTCAGCTGCTGCAGGGTCACAAAAATCCATGCTTTTCTCAGCAATTTCCACTACTTCTGAGGGTATGGTTTCGTTAGAAACTATATCCGTATACCCTTCCTCATTTAGAGTGTTGGTTTTATCTCCAACCAGAGTGGTATTCTCTGATTCTATCAACTTCTCAACATCTTCTTCTAACACAATACTATTCATATGTGTATTAAAGTATTGTTTTTCCCTATTTATACCAAATTTTCCACAAGCAGTATGGATTATTTGAACTAGGTTTTTTACTTCAATTTCAGTAGGCATATCAGATAGAACTTTTAATTCTGCCAGATTTGATTCAATCACAGAACTCTCAGCTTCCCTCAAGAATTGTATGGAATGATTTAAATCAAGTGAAGCAGCATTAATAGAGGTAGTCTCTCGAAGATATAAAACATCCATTGCTCATTTTTGTAAAATCTTCATAGTGGGTTCAACAGTGGGTAGAGTATCACTATCTTCAGTGCCATCATAGGGTAAAGCCAAAGAAGAGTCAAAGATGCTACCTGGAGGCTTCTTTCTGGCATTTACTTTGGTTGAAGAGGCTATGATTCCTTTTTCCTTCTGCCTCTTCTCTTAGAACATCTTGAGTCCTTCAGCGGCGTATTTTTCTGTCGATGTCAGGTCAGGACTTGTCTTGTCGTTCCTTGTCTTTTCTTTATCCGGCCTTGTGTCCCTTGACGTGACCATTGCATTAGGGACCATTTTTTATGTTGAAGTAGGTGTTTGTGTGGAGACCTTCTTCAAGAGTTTTGATTTTGGTGATGGTGTCTTCTTGGTTGGTTTGGATGATTTCTGTACCTTGGTTACTTTGGTAGGGGTGCCTTTTCTAGAGTTTGACTTCATGTCTGCAATACAGGGTCTTTGAGTGTTTTAGGGTTTCTGTGTTTGAGAGATTTCTAGAGGGAGAGATAAAGTCGGGTTTGTGTGTGAAAGAGATAATGTAGGAGAGAGAGAATGTCGCTCACGGGATTTTGGGAACAGTTTGCTTGCATTAACTTCTCCACTTCTCTCTGTTTCTTCTGACATATATGGGAAGCATAAAAAGGTAACTGCCTTTTTTAGAGTCCAACTGCCTTGTCTTCCGCCTTTTCTTCTGACCACTAGATAATAACCATTGTCAACAATAGATATGGTTTTTCCAAAAACCATAACTCCTCGGCATCAGCTTTATACGAAACCAGGACTTTCCCAAACTTCCTTTTAGTACCTCCGATGATTCGAACACCTTTTGAACATGTCCTCATTTGCTTAAATGCATAGTGCTAGTGTACAAGTGATGTGAATGTAATAGCCTAATATGATGCATGAAACATATAAGCATAGATATGGTTTTTGCAGAAACCAGATTAACTCACAGAATTTTACAGTAGATTTCATATTCCAATCACAAGTCTGATTTTTGTGAATTTTTCCTCTTTGATTGGTTTGTTCCAATGACGGAATGTTCAGGTGGTCTAGGTACCAGCTCCCACACATCACTTCTTCTGAATTGATTCAGTTCCTCTTGCATTGCATTGACCCACAATTCATCTTGGATGGCATCATGCGTATTTTTGGGCTCAATTTGTGACAAGAATGCAAGGTGTGTGTTCACATTCCGCATCAATGGCCTTGTGGTTACACTGGTGATGTCACCAAGAATAGCATTAGTTGATAGTCCTCTAGGTGCTCTGGTGTTTTGAGATGTGCATTGTGAAGTTGACGCACGTGCAGAGACATTTGGTTTTTCAACAACCAGATCTGGAAGATTGTCATGTTGTTGTTGTGACGCATCATGTGGAACCAATACAGGTAGTTCTTCTTCTTTTTCTTCAGATGGAATATCAATGTTAATAACCTGTGGTTGAACATCGAGAGTGCCATCTGCATCCTCTTCAACACTTAGATCACACGGGTCAGTCTCATAAAAAACAACATGTATGGTTTCTTGAACTACCATATTTATCTTGTTGTAGACTGGATATGCTTTACTGGTTGTGGAGTAGCCAAGGACAATACCATCAATAGATTTTGCTTCAAACTTATCCAGGTTATCCTTTGTATTCAGAATATAGCATTTAGACCTAAAGAATCGAAAGTAAAAAATATTTGGTTTCTTCCCATACCAAATCTTATAAGGTGTCTTTTCAGTTACAGGACGCATAAAGACTCTATTTAAATTTTAGCATGCTGTGTTCACACCCTCTGCCCAGAAATATACTGGTAACTTATACTCATTAAGCATAGTTCTAGCCATTTCTTGCAAGGTTCATTTCTTCCTTTCAACAACTCCATTTTGTTGAGGTGTTCTAGGAGTCGAAAATGTGTGTACTACGCCATTTTGCTCACGGAATCATTTAAAGGTAGGATTATCAAATTCTCCTCCATGATCACTTCTAACTTTTGAAATTTTATAACCTGTTTCACTTTGCAAATGTTTAACAAGAGTATTAAATTCATTACATGCATGATCCTTATGAGCAATAAATATAACCCATGTATATCTAGAGTAATAATCAACAATGACAAAAACATATCTTTTACCTCCTATACTCATGGTTCTCATAGGTCCAAACAAATCCATGTGCAGTAATTCTAATGGTCTAGATGTAAAAATAGCATGCTTGGGTTTAAAGGAACTTTTAACCTGTTTACCAATCTGACATGCACGACATGTAGCTTCTTTTTCATATTTGAGTGCAGGTAAACCCTTTACCAACATCTTGCTTGATAATCTAAATATGAGGTCTAAGTTGGCATGCCCTAGCCTTCTGTGCCACAAGGTTGGTGTTTCTGTTCTTGCACTTAAACACTTAAGCTCAGAGTTAATAGCATTATCAAAGCATATAGAATAGACATTCCATTTTCTGGTACCAGTAAATACCACATTGTTTTCTACCGAACTAACTAAGCATTTAGATGCTTCAAATGTAACATTAAAGCCTTTATCACAGAGTTGACTCACACTAAGCAGATTATATTTGAGATTATCAACAAGCAAAAGATGTTCTATAGATGTGGTAGAGTCAATGTTACCAAACCCGAGAATTTGTCATTTGGACTTGTCCCCAAGAGTTACTTTTCCTCAGTCTTTCATGGTTAGGGATGAAAACATGGATACTTCTCCTATCATATGCCTTGCGCATCCACTGCTTAAGATCCATTCATCCCTTGTCACATGCAGAAGACAACTAGGTTTTAGGTACCGAAACTGATTTGGGTCCTATGGGGTTAGTTCTGGTTCCTTTTGGAACCCACACATACCTAACATTTTCATTCCTCTTTTTAATCCAGCAAGCTTTGATTCCATGACCATTCTTTCCAGAGTAATAGCAAGTAATACGCGGTGCATGATAATGTGTATGCATGAAATTCCTAGAAGAGTGTACATAAGTGTTTCTTCTAAATCTATGGGACTGCACACTACGATTTGTTTTTCTAAAAACCATATCTGGCCTGCATGATATATTCTTTCTATATGGTTTTCTATCACCCAGATTTGACATACTTGGCTTAGGAGCATAATGGTTCACATATTTGTGTGTGCTAGCATTCCTAAGAAGTGAAGTACCAGGTTTGTATGGTACACTAGATTCTACCCTAACAAATCGCACAGTAGGATTTGGTTTTTCAGAAACCAAATGTGTAGCACCTAATCCTTCTTTTTGTATAGAGCTTCGTTGTTGTCCTAACAACATGTTCAAATTATTGGTACTACCAGTAAATTTTTGTAAAGATGATTTTAGATTAGTGGCATGCTTCTCAAGAACTTTTTTCTCATTTTCAAGAACTTTACACATACCATCCTTACAAGCATATCCCTTTTCAAGTTCATCATAAGCATTCTCTAAAGCAAATTTCTCAGCTTTTAAGTCCTCACTTACTTTCATAGCATCAACATTAGCTAGCCTAAGTTTTTCATTTTTATTTTTATAGGCTTCCTCATCAAATTCAAGCAAATCAATTTTCTTCTTATACTCCTTATTTTTTTTAACTACTTGCTTGTATTTGGTATGCAAATCATCAAAAGCATCAAGAAGTTCTTCTAAATTAAGGTCAATAAAATCTGTTACCTCAGTATCTTCTTAGGCCATGAAGCATAAATTTGTCTCCTCCTCGACATTAGAATCGGTTGAGGAGTCTGAATCATCCCACTCCACCAAAGCCTTCTTTCCCTTGGTTTTTGAAAAACCAGATCGGTCCTTCTTTTGGTAAGGACACTCAGACTTGATTTGGCCTAGACGATTGCAACCAAAGCACACCAAAGAGTCTTTCTTGGGCTCCTCAAATTTTGTGACCTTAAGATTCTTTCTTTTGAGTTGCTTCTTCATCTTAAGGTACCTTGCAAATCTTCTATTAAGGAGAGCCATATCGGAGTCGCCATCATCATCATTTGGTTCCTGAACCTTTAATGCGACATCCTTCTTCTTTGGTTCAATTTTGTCACCATGAGAAATTAGCTTGCCAATGAGCTCATCATAGGATAGCAAATTCAGATTCTGAGCTTCTTCAATGGCAGTCACTTTAGGTTCCTATTCTTTGGGAAGTGACCTTAGAATCTTTGCAACCTTTTCTCTATGTGTCATCACCTTTCCAAGTGATGCAAGATTGTTGCAAAATATAGTAAAGCGAGTATCCATGGCATGTATGTTTTCTCCAGAATCCATTTGAAACAGCTCATATTCTCGCATCAAGCAACTGAGCCTTGATTCTTTAACCTAATTTATGCCTTCATGAGTGATGCACAATAATCTCCATATTTCATGAGCAGTTTCATAAGATCTAACTCTTTGAAACTCACTTTCACTAATACCGCATAATAGAGCATTTTTGGCTTGAGCATCAAGCTCTACTCTCTTTATTTCACCATCAGTCCAGAGATGTATAGGACTGTTCGTCCTGTTGTAAGGATTCTGGACAATATGCCACATCTCAATGTCCTTTCCTTCAAAGAAGATCTTCATGCGAAACTTCCAATAGTCAAAGTTTGCCCCATCAAAGTATGGTGCCTTGTTCCCACTTGTGCCCTGGAAAGCCATGATCTTTGTCTTTGGATTTTACTCCTTTGACCTGAGAACGCAGCTTCGCTACCAATTGTAGGCCCAAAAGTGCCTAAGAGGGGGGTGAATTATGCTTAAAACCTTTTTTCGGACAGTGAGATTTTGTTTCTGCGAATACCAATTCTTTACAGAAAGATTTGGTTTTTGTGATACTAAATCTTTCAAACACTTAGCAAGTATGTAGAGCAAGATAGCCAGTAGAGAAAGAGCAGAAGAGAGTGAACACAGATATTTAGAGTGGTTCCCCTGACCAGGTACTCCACTACCTAAAGGTTCCTTCCTTTAAGATTTTGAAAACACTCACTATACTTAGGTTTTTGCAGGATCAACCTTAACCTTTACAAACACAAGCTTTTCTAGGCTAAGCTCGAATCTTTACAAGCTTTTCACAGGCTAAGCGCTAACCTACACAAGCTTTTCACAGGCTAAGCTTGAACCTACCCTCAAATCTAATCCTAGACTTGAGTACCCAGTAAAACTAAACCAAGCCCTGCTTACAAATAGCCCCTTGAAATAGTTATGCACTGTAAGCAGAAAAACCAGATCAAATACCAAATCCTTTTAGCTCAAGTATACACTCAAATTTTGCGCACACTCCTTGTACTCCAGTTGACTTCAAGACCACACGCAACTTGCACAAAAAGTTGATGTTGACAGCTTCAGATATGGTATCGGTAAAAACCATATGTCACGTATTCAAGATATAGTATCGATAAAAACTATATGTCGTCTGTCCAAGATATGGTATCGATAGAAACCATAATTTTCTTGCAAGTGAAAATCAACACAAGCAAAGCCAGCAATACACATCTAATATGTTAATCATCAAAACCAGATCATAATCATGGTTAATCACAGTTTAGCAATAGGAGGTGATTAACCCTATTTTTGGTCAACAAGTGCCACTCCTCAAATCCATAGAAGCCACGAAAGTGCAGTTGTACGGTGTTGTTCTAAGACTCCTTCGTGCCTAAGCCAGCACGGAAGTGGAGTTCATCCTAGGACTATGGAACGAGTACTTGTTTAAGATGCGGGACCCCAACAACTCAGCTGGGTCAAGACAAACGTCGAGGCCTACTTGCCCACACCCAACAACACCTACATCACCGTTGGCAATGAAGTCCCCATCTTCAAGGACACCTCCCTCACCTCCAATTTCCTCCCGGTAATGGAGAGCCTCCACTCCGCCCTCGTCGCCTTCGCCCTCGACAACCAGGTCTATGTCATCATTGCCCACTTCTTTGCCGTCCTCAAGACCTCCTATCTGCCCTACGCTGGTGTCTTCTGCCGGGATCTTGCCGGTTGCGTCTCTGCCACCCTCAACTTCCACTCCAAGGCTGTGTCCCCCTTCCTGATCAATGCCTATCCCTACTTTGCCCTCCTCCGATTGCCTCTTCCCCCTCTTCTCCTTCGGCCTCCTCTGCAGCGAGATCGACTTCGCCGCCTCCACCCCACTCCCGTCGCCCTCATCCATGCCGCCTACAAGGTCTGCTCTGCGTCCTCCTCACCGGCGTTCGATCCCCATGCGTTCTCATCTGTGGGGAGTGCTTGGTCCACATTGTCAGGACCTGCTACAACGTCTATCTTAGTGGCTTCAACGACACCATCAAGATCTGTGCCAGGGCGGTCCTCATGCAGAATTGGGGGTTAAGGTTCGTCAATTTTATTTTGGGGCTTTGGGATTTTTTTTTTATTGAATGGGTGAGGATTTGATATGGGAGATTTTAGGGGTACAGTGTTGCTGATCGTTTTCATAAGGTAGGAGTTTAATTTTTTCCTTTTTTTATTTCTATTAAACAATTTAATAAATTAAATTTGTATTAAAAAAATAAAAACAATTTTTTATAATAAAAAATGCAAAGTGGAGCCCCACTTGGCACAGTGGACAGTGCGTGCAGCACACGCAGTGGGTGAGGATTTGATATGGGAGATTATAGGGGTATAATGTTGCTGATCTTTTTCATAAGGTCGGAGTTTAATTTTTTTTATTTTTTTTATTTCTATTAAACAATTTAATAAATTAAATTTGTATTAAAAAAATAAAAACAATTTTTTACAATAAAAAATGCGAAGTGGGGGCTGACTTGACATGGTGGACAGTGCGTGCAGCAAACGCCCCTCACTTACTGCAATTTGTTAGAAAAAAAACCCGGACAGTCCATGTCATTCACGGAGTTGCCCTGGATCCCTAAAAGAGACAAAAAATAAAAGTAAAGACTCATAAATGGGACAAAAAAAAATAGGACAAACCCCCAACAGGTATTTTTAAATAGTACGAATTCTAAATATGTCATTTACTCAAATCTTACCCTTTTGATTTTTCATAAACAACTCATTGTTTTGATAAGGAAAATTATGTAAATGACTAGGTTAGGAAATCAACCCTTAGTAATCTGTTTCTTTCAAAGAAAACTAAACCCTTGGTGATCATTTGGGCAACAAACCTAACTTGAAGAGATCATTATAGGCTAGAATATTATTGTGCTAGTTTTCAAAATTCTTTTACTCCAGGATTCATAACAATAGTTGATGTGCAATGGTGGAGATCACATCTTTGTGTCGGCAAAGAAGGAAGGGATTTCCTGTATCCCGGCAGCCACTGGTCCTCTAACCCCGACATCTATTTCATCAAATCTTTTAATTTCTTTCTCTCGATCATGGTACGATCCGTTTTGGACCGTAATTGACTCAACTTTGGTGTTACCCGTATACCTCTCTCTAAACCCAATACAATTAAAAGACACCTTTTTTTCGTAGCCTACAAAAGACACCTTCGCCTCCAGGAACTTCAATGTCTTTATAGCCCCGAAGACTTCTACGCCGGGAGAAAATGCAGTAGAATGGAACCTAAGGTAAAGTATGGATAACTCTAAAATGCCAAATCCTCTACCAACCGTGGTTGTTGGCTTGATTGTTGACTAAATTGTAAAGAAATTAGTGTCCCTTAACTAAAGTCCTCAATTTGATTCTTGCATTGTAGATGGAAAAAGCAATCTTGAGAGGGTCGTCTCGATAATGGGTCCAATAATATTCGATTTTTAATCAGTTGAGTGACTTTTGATACGATGTTGATATGATAAATGTGTAAACTAGGATTAGACATACATGTGTATAACTACCCGTGAATAAACTAGGATTAGACATACATGCGTATAACTACCCGTGAATACCTAATACAAAAAAATATTATGCTCTCTTCCAACAAAATTCTATGAAATGAACGACACATATAATTTTTCTTCCCTCTCTTCCAACTACAGTTAACAAAGAAAACCTTGAATCACAATATTACATGTTTTTGCCTAAATGAATGACACTCTAGCTCAACCCTTCTATTTGGAGTGCCACTCCAAATGTTGCAGTATATTCGCATCTAATCCTGTGTACAAAAGGTTATAAACTTCTGACATCGATCCAATCCAAGTACTCGGTAAAGGGTCCAGAGGTTCAACCGCTATTTAATGGGATTCAACCATTTTTTTTCAAATACCATATTTTATTTCACTAGTCTTTTTGATGTACATGCAAGTTATAATTTTTTATATTAGTCGAAACCATCAAAATAAATATCACATATTCATATTTAAACATTATTCTTAAAAATTTCATGCAAAATATGCCATCTACTAAATATAACAAAAAAAAATTGGTTATGTTTTCTTCTTTTGAGTCCCGATGGATTTTTTTATGGCTCAAGTATTAAACTGGCCCATAATAACCTCCAAAACTAGATCGAAACCATTTGGATCAAAAGTTTAAACTTGACGCTTGGTGCATATATGCCTAAGATTTCTCCCACTCTCTTCCTATGTGGGACTTAGGTCATCACATTCTCCCTTCCTTTAGGACTACGCGAGGAGAGCCAAAGTCATAGCTATTCCGACTACCGGGCCGTACCGATTCGTAATCTCAATATTAACCATTGAGACACAGGCCCTGTGGCCAAGCCTACCTAAAAGTGGAATGAAATTGGCTCCGCTACCATTTTATCACGCCACAAATAGTAAACTGACCCAGAATAACCTCCTGAGCTGGACCAAAACTACGTGGCCCGAAATCTTAAACTTAAGATTATTTGGTATGATAGTGAACTTCTCGGTGCATATATATGACTCTCATGAGATGTGTGTGATTGGTTATCCATAAAGGGAATTCCTTACCTTATTAAAATATTCAAAATAAAATATTCAAAATAATTATATATGTTCGCTTGACAAGTGGAGAAGTAACCTTAAAACCCCTACCTTTGGCATAACAGTTAAATTTAAGGATACAGTCAAATTTTAAAAAACAAGAAACAGTTTCAGAGGCTAATTTTCTATGGGTTAGAAAATAAGGAAATCGAGGTTTCGTTAGGGGGAAAAAAAAAAAGAAAGTGACAGTGCCGATGTAGACATTTATTTTAAAATCATGACGCTATCCGACCCAGAGACATTATAAACCAAAAGCAAATTAGAAAAAGAAAATAATTAGGAAAAAAAAAAAACCCATGACTAAGCTATAGTGGTAGTGGTTAGATACGATCTGTCATCTGTTTTTGACCATCTTAAAATACATATGGAATAATTTTGCTGTGATTGGTAGCATGTTTCCTTTTAATGTTTTCTATGGGCACTTGCGTAAGGCATTAGGTGACTGATATAGTCAGATGTAGATTGCCTTTGAAATTTTATAGTAGCAACTAGCAAGGTGAGAGAGAAATCAAACCAACAACAAATTAATTATAGTGAAGTTAGCTTAGTTCCTAATCCTGCCTCTCAATTCCCTCGATGAGTCCAGCAAAACCATATTATATGATGACCCAATTCAGAGTGGAAGCAATATTCGCTCACACCCTTTTTTGTTAGTTTGTTTATGGTGTTGTCAAAATATTTTTCTCTACTCTTTATTTTTCAAAATAAGTAATTTGTTTTCACGAAATCCACTTCTCTAGTTGGTATATTTTCTTTTGAACCATGCTTGCAAATCACCACTGCACATACAGTTCTATATGCAGCTTATATTAGAAAGCAATTTTTTTTATTTTGTGGAGAAAAAACAAATTTCTTATTGGATGTTGTCAAATAACAATGTTTTATTTGTATACAAAAATTAGTCTCTACTGGGCCAAAATGTTAATAGAGGTCGACATGCGGGCTTTAACTAATCTTTCTTCCCAGCCTAATAAAATGTGTCTTTTTAGACCCATTAATTTTATTTCATTGGACTCGCCCAATTTCTTTGAAACCGAAGCTCATTAAAAAATCTTCCTCTCACTCAACCAAGTGAAGCCGTTTTTGATACAATTTTGGACAGGTTACTAAAAGCTGCAAACACACGAGAAAATCTAAGCAATTGTCTTCTTCCTTTGGCCTTTTACACTATTCAACTTGTTCATACCTTATCTCTTAGATGTGCAATGTTTAAATTAGAAACAGGAGTCTCAATGGAATTATGAATTATTGACAAGACGGAGTGATTACATTTTGATGAGCGTGAAACTATACATAGTTTACAGCATGTGTTGCAGTATTTTGACCTTGCATTTAGGACTCATGCATTCATTTAACTAATAAAACTCTTTCTTTTATGCCAAATCTTATTCTCTTGACTCATGTTCACTTTCAAGTACATTTATATCTTTTTTAGAGAGAAAATTGATGATTTCAGCCTAAAACCCGCAAGGCGCTGCAAAGAGCCCTGTTGCAGTACAAGATACCTGTCTGGCAGCGTCCCGTGCATCGTCCTGTCGAGGGCACTCTCGACTAGGCTTTTATTTTCAATAAAAGTTGTGCCTAATTTTCAGGGAATTAAAGAGGAAATGCACCTGGATACTTCCAGCAAGGAAAAAAGTTCTAGACGTTGAATTAAAGTGAAACACCCCGACCCAAATTTACCCATCATACAGTATTTACTGAGCAACAGTGCCGACACGTGGCACAAATAGTAAAAACAATAGGAAATCTGGCCCAATGGCCCAAAAATAATAACAATTACCCGACCTCGGATATCTCAACCAACAGCACAGCGGAAGCATTTATAGTCACAATGTAAACAAATGCAAAGTACGATGCAACTAATGGATCCGAGTCCTGCCCGAGGGGTGCGCCGCAGCTTGCCTCGTACGTTCCTGGACTACAAACAACTCAACCTACGGGATGAAACCCCGCAGGCGAGGGGTGAGTCCGAAGTGCTCACCGACGAAGGATAAACAGAGATATGCAGACAACCATAATACTTTCGAAGTAAATACAGGCAAACATGAGGAAGTAATACTCTCTTCACAGCCGTGTAGAGAATTTCCCATTTAATTATCTCGGGTTTCCTCTAGGGGCAAACATGAGGAAGACAGCGGCCTAGAAATTTGTTCTCAATAAGTTCTCTACCAAATTGAAGGCATGGAAGGGTAGACATCTCTCAATTGGTGGCAGAGTTACTCTAATTAAATCGGTGCTTAGTGGCCTACCCCTCTATTACATGTCAATGTTTTTATTACCAATCGCAGTCGCAAAGAAAATTATTCAGGTTATGCGGAACTTCCTCTGGAGTGGCTTGGAGGATAAAAGAAAGGTCTGTCTTGTGGCATGGAGAAACATTGCTCTCCCAAAAAGGTTCGGTGGAATGGGCATCATTGATTTAACCTTTATGAATCAATGCCTTCTTTACAAGTGGATTTGGAGCTATACACAATCTGGGGACAAAGATTGGAAGTCTCTTATCCGAAATAAATGTGATACTAACGCCTCTGCACTCACCCCCCTTTTTAATCTACAGAAAGCATCATCAACTTGGCGTAATATTGTTCTCTCTGGCACTTCCAGCAGCCAATCACAATGTGCTCTAATGGATGGCTCTCAAATTTGGTTGGGCAATGGCTGCAAAGCTCTTTTCTGGCTAGATAACTGGTCAGGGAAGGGTATTTTCAAAGAAAAATTCCCCAGACTTTTTTCTATATCCACTTGCAAAAATCTTTCTGTGTTTGGATGTCTTGAGCAGGCTGGCTCCCAACCTATTTGGCTCTCGAAGTGGAGAAGACCCTTGAGATCGTGGGAACTAGAAGAGGTTGATCTTTTAAAGCAGGATATTGATGCAATCCGATTAAAGCCTGGGTATGAGGACCGTCGCGTGTGGATTAATGATAAGGACAACAACTTTTCTGTCAAGGCGGGTAGAGATTATATCTACAAGAATATGGCCTTACGGCGAACCAAGCCGTTCCCTTGGATGGGCATATCACCATACAAAGTGGAATGTTGGTTATGGCTCGCCATTCATAACGGGATCCCAACAAGAGACGCTCTCAGATATCGCGGCATCATTCCTTTAGCTGACTCCATGTGCCCTATATGCCAATCTCAACTTGAAACAAGGGATCACCTCCTTCTTAATTGTCAGGTGGCATGGAATATTTGGAACAAACTATGTAACTGGTGGGGAGTCTTGTGGTGTGTACCCGCCACACTTGAAGAATTCCTTGTTCAATGGGCTATTTTATCACTGTTCCCAAATAGCAGGTCTCTTTGGGTTATCATCGGGTACTCTGCCTTGTGGTCTATTTGGCTAGAGAGGAATAGACGTGTTTTTGACAAAGTTATTGTAAATTATGACAGGATCTTCGACCTTATCCTTGTTCATGCTACTGTGTGGATCAAGGCTCTCCATCCAACCTTTCCTTTCAATGCCTCTTACGTGATTTCAAATGCAGCTACTGTGATCCACTGGCATGGTGTGCGCAGGAATTTCAGCTTGTTGTCCTGTTAGTTGCAGCTTTCCTTTTCCTTTTTTGTACATTCTGTTGAAAGGCATTTGAAGGCATCTGGGCTTGAATTTGCTCTCAACCCAGATGAGTCTATTTACCTTGCACTTGTCCATTTATGTACTTTCTCCCTTTTTAAAATCTAATAAAATTACCGTTAGCATCAAAAAAAAAATACAGGCAAAAACATCACAAGGAATCTACCATAACACAACTGAGCCAAGACCAAAAGAAAATTTATTATTATTATTTCCAATTTTATCTTCCGGGCCCCGTCACTGGACAAGCTAGGGTCGTACCTGGTTATTAACTAATTCTGGATGCCAGCCAAATCACAATCCGGGATCAACATCCCAATACCAATAATCCAGGATCAACATCCCAATATCACAAATCCGAGATCAATATCCCAATATCACAATTCCGGGATCAACATCTCAATAACAACATCATCTGGGATCAACATCCCCATCAACCAACCCAAACCGGCCATGACACCACAGAACTAGTCTCTAACCATCTAGTCGTACCACTACTTTCCACGTGACAATTAAATCATCATCTTAAATTCAATTCCAATTCCATCTCCAATACTCATTATTCTTTCCTCAATTATCCACATAGACCAGTTCATCATTATTCTCTACACAATATCACAAATCCAATATCACAGCCTAACATCAACAATAACAACAACATCATAGCAGTCAATCAACCAACAATATTCATCTCAGCAGTTCAATCAAGCAACAAAACAAACACAGTATTATGGGCACATATCAAGGGTTATCCATCCTCACCTGATGTGTCTCTGGAACCGACATCTGGTCAAGCCTTGTTACCCTATATGTATATATAGTACACAATAATCACTTAGAATGCACAACAAAAATGATTATGCATGATACCGGTTTAACATTTATTAGACGGTTTCTCTATTCATTTTAGTATCTCCATAATTATCTTATTACCAAACAGTTCATCTGACTTGGTGGCAATTAATTTTATCCAGCGGTTATATCAAGTATACTTGATTTAAATCAAAAACCGAAACCGAGCGCCTAAGCCGATATTCCGGCCCTTAGGCTGCTTATGACAAGAAAGCATATATACGTACACTTATGTGAAGTATATATTTAAGAAAATATATTTGTAAATTAATCAAGTTACAACCCGTTAAATACTCATAGTTCATATGACGTAAATGATATTATTCCCAATTAAATACTAAATACTTATATGTTTTATAAACAATAACTATATAATAATGGAATCGATAAATACGTCAAAATATTATTTAAATAGTATATCCTATAATAACTCGTTTAATGGAAATTATCTCCAGCGGTATGAAATAATTATCACGTATTGTTGTAAATTTATAAATACGTGTGCGTATATATGTTCGATAGAGTAAGTTAATACTAATATTACCATTATTAAGTTAGCAAAGTACCCCGATAAGTTAGCAAACTTAGCATAGCCATAAAATAGTTTGTACGGTTATACATATATATTAGTCTTATAAATACATAGTTTTATCCAAATAAGATATTATCATTCTTAAACCTTAATTTAAATCATTAATTACTTATTTGCATATATATATACAGCCAAAATACGTAGTTATATCTCATAATTAAATTATGGCCTGGTACTATCCAGCCAACGTAAATATGGGTAGCAACATATAGTAGAATAAGGTAAATAAAGTAAAGTATGGCCTTTGATTGTTTTAGCCCAAAAGATTTCTAATAGTAATACTCACTTAAACATAATTTATGTATTTCGGTGGACCTTCACATTCGTTTAGCCCATCGGAAAGAATAACGTAGCTTCAGATCAACTAAATGAAATGCTTAATTAAATTTAGATATTATGGGCCTTTTATTATAATTAGCCCAATCAGCATTAATAAAACTGAAATCAAATACAATGGGCCTTTCCCGAGCCCAGGCGAAACATAAATTAAATAGAACCCGTAAATTAATTACGATGGCCCTTTTTAGTAGCCCAATCGAAAATTACGTAAGAGCAGAAAATAAATAAATAATAATATAATTTAAAAGCATGAATTAAATAAAAGCATGATAAGAAGAAATAAAGTATAAAATAAAAATCATAAATTAGTTAAATTAAATCACTCAATTTTTATTAGCATCGTTTTAAACTCCGACTCTGTTATTATAATTTGAGGCCCGATTTATGATGCATATGGATGTCCAAGGCTCGGGTTTACCCAAAGTCCGTTCCCGGGTTCGCCGGAAAATTCCCGGGACGTCAGAAACTTCGCCGGATTCCGGCGTACACTCTTCACGCCAGCATCAAGACACCTACGTCTACTATCACTGTTCCCCCAGCAGCAAATCAGGCCAATCCCACCACCATAGCATCACTCCGGCCACCAACACAAACACCATCCCCACGGCCACTCGTCGGTAACCAGTGTTCCACCACACTGCCACATCCACCGTCCAAAACACCAACACCCACAACCGCAGCAGCCCCGTCGGTGTCATCACACCTACACGAATCCACCGACCACACAGCAACATCAACAACCCCGAGCATCATCACCCACGTCCACAACAACAACATCAACGGCACCATCATCCACCACCACCACAGAATCCACAACCCACAAGACGAAACAACCCAAAAGCTCAGACAATCAGACAAGAAACAGAGAAGCCGAAAGAAAGGAAAAGGAAGAAGGATTCGGCAGCAGCTCTTACCCCTACGGCGGCGCGACGATGGGGTAGCGGGAGGAATGATTGATGGATCGAAGAGGAAAGAAGATCGGATCTTCACGGTGGCAGCTCAGGCTTGGTCCCTTCGATCGGAGCGCGAGCATAGGTAGCAAGGAGGCGGTGTCTCTCCTGGCTGCGGCGGCGGTGGTCGCAAGCAGAGGCGGAAGAGACGGTGCGACAGATGGGCTGTAGGGAAGAGGAAACAGAAGCGGCAGATTAGAGAGGTCGCGAGGACGACAGCTTCTGGCAGAGGAAGGTGATGGAGGGGGCGCGTGTGTGGACGGAGGCAGGGGAAGGAGAAGGCGAAGAGAAGGAAGGAAGGGGTGAAGGGGAAGAAAGAGAGGTTGCAGGGGAGTTGTGTGGAGCTCACTGAAGGGGAAGGGAAGATAAAGGAGAAGGAAACAAAGAAGAACAAAGAAGAAAAGATGGGGGGGGCCAACGTGAAGGAATCGGGTAGAGGAGAGGGAAGAAGAAGACAAGGGGGAAGAAAAATGGAAAAGAAAGAAAGAGGGGGAGGGGCCGGCGGTAGGAAAGGAGAAAAGAAAGAGAAGAAGGGAAAAAGAAGAGGAATTGGGGCACATAACATCGGGTTGTCGGGCAAATTATTGGTGCCTTGCCGACACCAAAACGACGTCGTTTTGGACGTCCTCAAGCACTAGTCAACAGCCCACAAACCCTTGGTCAAAATGCAGCATCTCATGTGTTTTATGTTTTGGTTTCACCAAAACTACGTCGTATCGATCGAAACTACACTAAACCTTGTGTTTTGACACTAACTCAACTTTTGTAACATATAAACATATTCTAACAATTATTCTTTTATAAAATTTCAAAATAAATAACCAAAGATTAATTTATTAAATTTCATGGAAATGAAAGATGAAATTTTCTTTCTAAATTATAATTAGTAAGTTGTTGCAACATAATTATCATAGCGAAATAATATATTAATATTACAATTAATGTTTGATTAGATTTTAACAATAATATTGATAATATCTATAATTTTGAGAGTAGTAAAAATAATAGCAAAGATAGTAAAAATTGACTCGGGTTGGTGAAATTCTTGATTAACCGCGATAAAATTTATTAACCACCGTAAAAGTAAAAACAATTTGGTAAAAATCACGAAAATTTTACCCGGGTTGTTACATAAAGAGGATTTATTGGAGCTAAAATATTAGACTTTTAAAAAACAAAATAAAGCATTATCTTTTAGGAGAAAATCCTAAACATAAAAGGACAAAGACCCAACATCTAGAAGGAGTTTCGGAAAGCAAAAGTCACGAAATTTGGCTGAAAAGAAAGTGGAGCTCATGCCTTGAAGAAGTCGACTTTATTATCTTGGATTTGAAAGATATTTTCTATCTTTTTTTTTTTGTTCTTTTCTCTAGTTCTATGAGGTAATTCTTATCTAGGTCTATGGGATGTAACTATTGTCGAATTTTATAGTTTATTATTCAAATTTGAATTTTGTTTATTCGTTATTGCTTGATTTACTTTACAGTGTGTTTCACAGGGCCATTGAATTGGCCACCATTATTACTTTCTTAGACGACCGAGTGAAGAACCAGGAGGTAAGACTAGGAACTCTAAAAAGACTGTAGTAAACCTTTAACGTACTAATTGCATAGGTTAATTGAGGATCACAGTGCTTAGCACAACATCATTGCACCCTAGAAGAAGTTACACTGGCGATAGCTGGTAAATCGGGACAAGGGTAGGATTATAATATTGGCGGCAGCGGGCTATAATTAATTTAGGCTAGGTAGACCTTCAAGCAAGATGATTCTATAGAGAAAATTGATAATTTCAGCTCAAAACCCGCAAGGCGCTACGAAGAGCCCTGTTGTAGTACAAGATATCTGTCCAGCAACGTCACGTGCAACATCCTATCATGGGCGCTGTCCACTAGGCTTTTATTTTTCATAAAAGTTGCACCTAATTTTCAGGGAATTAAAGAGGGAATGCACTAGGACACGTCCAGCAAGGAAAGAAGATCTGGACGTTGAATTAAAAAGGGTTTCTTGGAGCTAAAATATTAGAGTTTTACAAAAGGAATAAAGTGCTATCTTTTAAGAGAAAATCCGAGATATAAAAGGACCAAGACCCAATGTCCAGAGAGGACTTCTAGACAACAAAAGTCACGAAATTTGGCCGAAAAGAAAGTGGAGCTCAGGCCTTGAAGAAGTCAACTTTATTTTCTTGGTTTTGAAAGATATTTTCCATCTTTTACTTTGTTCTTTTCTCTAGTTCTATGAGCTAAATTTTTATCTAGGTCAATGGCATGTAACTTTTGTCGAATTTTTTAGTTTATTATTCAGATTTGAATTTTGTTTATTCGTTATTGCTAAGGCTATTTAATTGGCCACTCTTTATGACTTTCTTAGACGACGGAGTGAAGAATAGGGAGGTGAAACTAGGGACTCTAAAAAGTCTGTAGTAAAACTTTAACCTACTAATTGCATAGGTTAATTGAGGATCACAGTGCTTAGCACAACATCATTGCACCTAGGAGAAGTTACACCGGTGATAACGGGTAAATCGGGACTAGGGTAGGAATATAATACTGGCGGCAACGGGTTATAATTAATTTAGGCTAAGTAGCCCTTCAAGCAAGACGATTTTAGAGAGAAAATTGATGATTTCAGCCCAAAACCCGCAAGGCACGCGTTGCAAAGAGCCCTGTACAAGACACTTGTCCGCCAGCATCACGTGCAACATCCTATCAAGAGCGCTGTTGACTAGGCTTTTATTTTTCATAAAAGTTACACCTAATTTTTAGGAAATTAAAGAGGAATGCACTTGGATACTTCCAACAAGAAAAGGAGATCTTGATGTTGAATTAAAGAGGATTTATTGGAGCTAAAATATTAGAGTTTTACCAAAGGAATAAAGCGATATCTTTTAGGTGAAGATCCCAGATATAAAAGGACCAGGTCCCAATGTCCAGAGAGGACTTCTAGACAGAAAAACTCACGAAATTTGGCCGAAAAAAAGTGAAGCTCATGCCTTGAAGAAGTCGACTTTATTTTCTTGGTTTTGAAAGATGTTTTCTATCTTTTTCTTTGTTCTTTTCTATAGTTTTAAGAACCAAATTCTTATCTAGGTCCATGGAATGCAGCTGTTGAATTTTCTAGTTTATTATTCAGATTGGAATTTTGTTTATTCGTTATTGCTTGATTTATTTTACAGTATGCTTCACAGTGCTATTGAATTGGCCCATTCTTTATCACTTTCTTTGACGACCGAGTGAAGAACAGGGAGGTGAAACTAAGGACTCTGGAAAGACTGTAGTAAACCATTAACCTTCTAATTGACGAGTGGGACTTTAGGCTAATTGAGGATCACAACGCTTAGCATAGCATCATTGCACCCTAGGATAGGTTACACTAGCGATAGCGGGTAATTCGGGACTAGAGGTAGGATTATAATACTGGCGGCAGCGGGTTATAACTAATTTAGGCTAACTAGCTGTCACGCCGTGCCAAAGCATGACTGGCCAGGTGCCATGCGCACCGGCGAGTGCATCGACATGGCACTCTCACGCCTACTCATCGGTGGACAGAGGCTTGCCCGATGGCGACTTATACTAAAGCACATCATACAAATAGAAACAATTTGACATATGAAGTACGAAGTGTCATATTACATTAAACACACTAACTCTTGTTACAGAAGTTCAAGCTAGCAACCAGGGGCACTATATTTAGTCCCTCTTTACAGATATTTTAACACACAAAACGGGTTAAAAAAATCGAGGCTAGCTATATATCCATCATTATCGGTTAGGCTGGTCTAGATCCTCCCAAATAGGTCTATTATTCCCTTTATGCCCTGAAAATGAAAGCAACGGGAAAAGGATGAGTCTACGACCCAGCGAGTAAGTAATCATGCAAGAAATGCTCACAATACATACAAGGCTGGACTTGGGCATATAAACACAAAGAACAACCACTTGTTGGTTCCATCAACCCCCAACCACCTGGGGTTTGACGTGCCCCAAAGTGGCTTGTGTAGAAAGGCAATTTACCAATCATTTCCTAGCCCACAGTCCCTATTCCGAGACTTAACCAAACAATTATATGAAGTGCACATGACTTACTGCCCATCAACAAAACCGACGGACATCGAGTCACACCTGTACTTAGCCAAGAAGAATCACCTCTGCAAGGTCAGTGCCATCGCTCTCACTGACTAGAGTCATGTCATTTGATGCACAAGCTGACATAAGTGCTCAACAACATCATGGCGCGAGCAAGCTTTGCTTGCATTGCCCACAAAATCAATTGGCTAATGATACCTTAAATGCAAGTGTATGCAATGCGTATGCACAGCCCTAATTCATAGGCACCATGTTAACCATCACAAGACATTTATCAATATGCACCAAGCAATAGAAACAAGTAAGCAACAAGGACTTCCATCCAAACAGGAATGCATAGGTAAATATCCCACACATGAGTGCATACTTACTTAACAACTAAGCCTTTTTAGGCCTTTCCTTCTTTTGGAGCCCTTGGTTAGTTTGGGTCTCCTTATCACCTCTTGCATACACAATTATGCATCAACAATGGGGATATAATATAAAAAAGCATAGCATTAAACACATACAATTGCCTGTGCACCAGTGCACACAAAGGTCTGAGGCCAATTGCCCCAACTCAAGTGCATTAGCATAGGCACCGGGCATGTATCATGCATACAAACCAACAGATTGCCTAAAAAAAAGCTAGTTAGCCATCCTTAGGGCCAATTGGCCTTTAGTAGGCCAATAGTGGGCATTGCCCAGGCCAATTGCCATAAGAATTCCCTACATATTTGCACCTTTAGGCACACCTCCTTGTTCACCTGTGTCATAGCTCCAAGAACCCTAAAAAATGCCTAAGTATTTCCTCACTTATAAGTCCATGATTTTAGCAGCACAATAGGGGGGGGGTGTTTGATGCGCCTGCTTGCCACTTTATTATCTTGGTCAAGTAGCTGACTAAGCAGCCACTTGCCAGTAATGGCTTGTTTTGTTGCCAACTATCACAAGTAGCTTCCACTTTATGCTCTCCCTTTGCCACTTAGCTCAAAACATCCCAACAATAGCCTACGCCAACTTATCCCCTTGTTAATCCTACCTGAGCACTTAATACTCACTAATTAGCCATTAACCCCAATTAGCACATACACTTACCAATTGGTGACCAAAGGCCAATTGTAGGCTAATTGAGGCTAATTATTGGTCAATCAAGGCCAACTACTATCCAACTACTCCTGCCACTTCCCCGACTTCATCAAGTAAATCTCATGCCAACTCATTTCATGTAGGGAGCTTCACATCATCTCCCCGTTATTAAAATTAGTCCATGAATTACCTTGGTAAAGGAATTGGTGTGGGTACTTCTCCGTCATGTCTCTTTCAGCTTCCCATGTCACTTCCTTTCCCTTGGGATCTTCCCAAACAACAATAACTAAAGTTACATTCTTATTGAGTAATCTGCGCACCTGTCGGTCGATCATCTCAACTAGTTATGCCTCAAACGTCAATTTTGTCCCCAAGTGAATCTCTTGTGGTGCTAAGATATGGGACGGGTCTGGTAAGTATTTTCGTAGCATAGATATGTGAAATACCAAGCGAATCTACGACAGGCTTGGTGTTAGTGCAAGCATAATTTTTCCCTTAGACCAATCCTCTCAAGTATTTCAAATGGGCCAATATACCAGGATTTTAATTTTCCATTCTTGCCAAACCGAACTACTCTCTTGATCGGTGAAACCTTTAGGAAAACCATATCACCACAGAAAATTCTAGGTCCCATCTTTTATTATTTGCATATGCCTTTTGCCTACTTTGGGCAACAACCAAATTTCCACGGACAATTCTCACTTTCTCAAGTGTCAGCTCGATAATCTCCAGGCCTAATAACTTTCTTACCCCCACTTCTAGCAAACAAAGGTACGGCATCTACGAAGGCTTCATACGGAGCCATGTCGATGCTAAATTTGTAGCTATTATTGTAAGCAAACTTAATCAATGGTAAATATTGTTTCAACTATCTCCATAACTCAGCGCACAGGCTCTTAACACATCCTCCAAAACTTGGATCACCCGTTCACTTTGGCCATCATTCTATGGATGAAATGCCGTACTCAAATCAAGCTTCAGCTTCTTGGAAGCTGAAGCCAAAATTTTGAAGTGAATTGTGGGCCTCGATCTGATATAATAGAAACTGGTGCCCCATGCAATCTCGCAATCTCATCAACAAACACTTAGCTATCTTACAAAATTGTAAGTTACTTTCACTGGAAAGAAGTGGGCTGACTTGGTTAATCTCTCGACTATCACTCAAATTTAATCAAACCCACCAGCAGTACGCAACAACCCGCTAACAAAATCCATAGCTACACTCTCCCTTTTCCACTCCAGAATTGGCAATGGTTGAAGTAATTCTGGTACCTTTTGATGTTCCCTCTTCACTTGTTGACATAATAGATATTTAGCCACATATTCAATCACATCTCGCTTCATATTATTCCAATAATAATATTACTTGAGGTTACGATACATTTTGGTAGAACCCAACGGACATGCCTCTTTGGAAAGTCAAAATTCGTCTTTTTTTTTCTTTTTTGTCTTTTTTACCTTGACCTTTAGATTCTTTTATCTGTATCCTTGACGAGGCCCATGACCTCTAGCACCTCTCTACTATAAATAAGACCCCTTATTTCATTCCACAGGACTGAGCAATCTCTCCAAGATGCCCCATAAGCACCCATTTGCAGAAATTCTACATTTTTTTCAATTCCCATTTTTTATTTATGTTGTCTCGTTCTCTCATGGTAGTTGTGCTTAGTTATCTCTATTCTCAGGGTTCTTGGCTTATTTAAAGTGGAGTTGAAGAACATGAAGAATGCAAAAAAAATATATAATCTAAGGAAGAGAGGTCTGAAGAAGAAAGTTATATAAGAGATAACTATCTCAAGTCCCTTTTAATTGTGTTGTTGATTCCGTGATGACAATGTGATTTGTATGTTGTTGTGATGCCATGATCCTACTTTCCCTTCTTTTCCTTTATTTTGTAGAACTATGGGGTATGTTGGTGGTTTGTAGTGGTTGAAACAAAAGTCTAATTTTCTACCCCTTCTCTTGTTTCTTTCAATTTGTATGCATGTGGTAAATAATTGTTTGTTTTAAGTGCACAAATGTACACTAGAATACACTTTTTGTTTAAACTTGAATATTGTTTCGCTCAAAATATAGATATGGTGCCTAACACCTTCCCTTCTATCACGGACTCCCAAGTCTCTGTATCTTTGGTCCACCTATCAGTCCCTCTTTTTTTTTTCTATAGACCCTTTTTTTTTTATCAAACTAAGGAGTGATGGTTTTTTTTCAACTGTTTTAAGTGTTAATGCACATAAGCATACACTAGAATATACTCTTTGTTTAAACTTGAACATTGTTTCGCTCAAAATACGGATGGGTCCTAACACCTTTCCATCTATGACGAACACTTAGTCCTCGAATCTCTGGTCTGCTTATCGGTCCCCTTTTTTTATATACAAATAAAGAGTTATGGTTCTTTTCTAAATTTTTTCACATTAAATAAAACTATTAAATAAAGCTACTCCAATTAATCTAGGTGAGAGGGCCAAGAGGGATATTTTGGTCGATCTCACGAATGCCAATGTAATATAATGAGTTTATTTATGTATTTTTTTTGGGTGGAAGGTGGATAAAAGTTTAGGTTAGAAGCAAGCATTTGTAACTGTATTTATAATTTTAAGCACCAAAGCACATGTCAATATTTTTTAGCGCAGTTATGTTTTGAAACTTTTGTTTATATCTACATTAACCGATCTGTTTTAGAAATTTTGAGTTAATTTCCTAAAAATATTTGAGATAATTTCTTATTACTCACATTATATATGCCATATGGAGGGAAATACAAATACTAGTGCTATAGAATTTTGACACATTGATATCTATATTCCAAGAAAGTTGACTAGAAGCGGATTAAGATTTGGTTTCATTAGATTCAAAAGTAGTCTCCCAATGGATACTTTGACATCTAAGTTATCCTTGATATCGGTTCCTGGGGAACTCTTCGTGCCAGTCCTGCAAAAGGCAAACATCAGAGGGGCCAAGCCACCCCACAAGCGTACCAACCACACTTTGGAAACAAAACGTAACTTGGGGTCTCCTTCGCCCAATCTTTGAAGGGTAAGGAAAAGGTTATGGAGTCAGAGGTACACAATGGTATATCCAGTATAGATTTCATCCCTCCTGAAGGGTCCGAACGATGGTTGTCTAGGTGTATCTTTGGTGTATTATCAGCCAATATGGACAGAGTGACTATTCAAAGTATCTTGTCTTCTAACGGACTGAGAGATTTTAACGTTAGTGTTTTAGGAGGGGATTCTGTTCTGATCCATACGCCATCTGTAGAGGCCCGTGATGCTTTGCTTTCTCACGTTCCTGCATGGGTCACAGACTATTTTGTCTTGTTCAGGGCTTGGAAGGTAGGAGACAATGCTTCTAATAGGAACTGTTGGATTAAGATGTCAGGAGTGCCCCTCCATGCATGGTGCTTACAATTCTTTGAAAAAGTGAGTAACAGATTCGGGAAACTGATTAGGGTCGCTGAAGCCACAGAAGCCAGAACAGACCTGGAATTCGCATATATTCAGGTCTTAACTACTGTCAAGAAGCATCTCTCTTGGGAAATAAATATTGATATTCATGGAGTCAAGTCTACTGTTTTATGCACTGAAGTAGTGGCACCGTTTAATCCCCTTACCATGAGTAGCGTCAAGGATCTCTCGGTGAATGACCTTATCTCCCTTGACCCAGACTCACCGTTGCCCCTACACCGAGTCGCAGCAGGAGCCGGCGATCGTGAACATCTTTCTTCCAACTCCGGTAATCGTTTCTCTGTCCTCAAAGTAAATGCCCCAGACTCTGACCCTTTCCAATTACAGGAGCTCATTGAGAAGTCAAATTTTCCAGCCAGGCACTCTCCTAAGAAATCATTCCCCCACGTTTTGCCGGGGGCTAATCATTCAGTCTCCCATAACAACAGCACTGAGGCTATCAGCAACACGCGTGTTTGCAGTCCCAAGACTTCTCCTCTTCCCAAAGGCGGCACTTCTTCACTGCCTTCAAGAGTTGATGAATCACCTGGTGCAACACGTGACCTTATTGTTGGCTTCCCTCGTTTTAACATTTTTTCCACGGACCTAGGCGAATCATCTGCCGGTAGTAGCAATGACGTGGGACATTGGGCTGACCCTCAGTATAATGGGTGTATGCAGATTACTCCTTTTCATGGGCCAAGGAATGCTATGTGGGCCGGACCGTCTAAGTCCACTTCTCTCAGCCCAAAACAACTTTCCTACTACTCTAGTGGCCACAGCAGCTCATCCTCAGAGTTCAAATTGTCAACTTTAATCGATCAGAAAATCAACCTTGCCCTTAAGACCAGGCAGATTAGAAAGCCACAGAAGTTCAAGAAATTTAATAAATTTACAGGAAGCATCATTTCCACTGATACTTTGGCTGATTTGGATATTAGAAGAGTAAATAATAGAGTTTTAGTAGCAGAGGACCAGGCAGTGGCGTCTCATTCATCTGCGATTGACTATGATGCTGAAGCAGAGCTCACTATCCAGGTGGGTAGTCGCTTGGGTTGGGATCTTAATGACACTGAAGGTGTAAGGGCAGTAGTACGGGATTTGATCATCAGAGAAGGAGAGGAATGGAGCAAAAATCAGGAGGAGCAGTGATGTTGTGTTCTTGTTTCAGCGGTGATAGCGCGTGCTTCCTTTTCTATGTTTAGTCTTTTATGTTGGAATGCCAGAGGGATGGGATCAAGAACCAAGCGTAACCATCTTAATGATCTAATTCATCTGTGTGAAGCCAAGGTGGTGTGTATCTGCGAAACAAAACTAAGAGGTGTTGACAGTATTGGTTGTTCACGACTATGGAACTTTGGTGATCTAGATTTTAGAGCTGTTGATGCGGAAGGCTCTTCAGGAGGCCTTTTGATGATGTGGGATGATTCTTATTTTCACCTTTCACAGAGCCAGGTCAATAAAAATTGGATAGTAGTGGAAGGTTGTTTCGGCGACAAGAATGATCTATTTTGTATATGCTTTGTGTATGGTGACGGCAATTTAGAGAACAGGTTGGCAATGTGGAATGAGTTAAAAGGGCTAAAGCAGTCTTTCAAATCTCCATGGTTGGTTGTTGGAGACCTTAACGAAACCATTTGTGCAGATGATAGAAGGAGCTTATATTTAAACCAAAGAGGGGCTGGTGCTCTCAAGGGCTTCATGGACTTCATGCAGCTTATAGAGTTCCCCTTGATTGGTCGCAAGTTTACCTGGGCTAATAGTTTGTCTGCTAGCAGGATTGATAGAGTAATGGCCGGAGCCGAATAGAGTCTAAATTTCAAATCCCTAAATCTTTTAGTGGGAAAAAAGGGCCCTTCTGATCATTGGCCCCTGATACTCACTCAAGATAAAACTGATTGGGGCTTTAAGCCCTTCAAATTTCAGGATTGTTGGTGGAAAGATAGTAAGTTTGCCAATACTTTGAAATCCTTTTGGGATAGTTGCGAAGCTAAGTTCCCTGGAAAATTCAAGTTGATGAAGAAACTTAGCTTCATGCGCAAACTTCTGGCTGATTGGAATAAATCAACTTTTGGAAACGTTGATTCTCAAATTTCAAACCTCCAGGAGGAAATTGAATTCCTTGATCTTAAAGCCGAGTCCGAAGACCTGTCAGTTTCGGAGCTTTATAGGAGAGGTATTGCAAAACAAGATCTTCATCAGAAATTGAAGCAGAAGGAGATTTTATGGAAACAAAAATCAAGGATTAATTGGCTCAAGCTTGGAGATAGGAATACGAGGTTTTTTCATGTGTCAGCTTGTGCAAAAGGTAGAAAGAAATCTATTACTTCCATCCATAGCAACGGTATCGAAGTCACTGATCCACAACTTATTAAGGATGAGGCTGCCTCTTTCTTTTCTAGCCTTTATAATGATGATTTGAGTTTCAGACCTAATATGGGTTGTGCTAGTCTTTTCTCACGATTGCAACCAGATGTCGCACAAGGTCTACTAAATCCTATTAGTTTGGAGGAGGTTAAAAGGGCAGTATGGGCTTGTGACGGGTCTAAGGCCCTAGGGCCCGATGGCTACAATCTAAACTTCTACAAGAGATGTTGGGATCAGATTAAAATGGACCTGTTTGATCTTGTGAAGGAGTTCTTTAAAAACGGGTATTTGCCGAAGGGTGTAAATCTTTCTTATATAACTCTATTGCCAAAAAAGGAGGGTGCATCGCAGTTCAATGATTTCAGGCCAATTACATTGGTGAATGCCATTTACAAGATTATTTCAAAGATACTATCTTCTAGGTTGAAAAGTGTCCTACCTTGTCTCATAAGCAAGTCTCAATTTGCATTCTTGGAAGGAAGGAACATTTTGGATGCTGTCCTTTTAGCCTTTGAATTCATCGATTCCTTGAAGAAAAGTAAGGAGGCTACAATCTTATGGAAGCTTGATTTCCAAAAAGCTTATGACTCTATTTCATGGCAATATCTAGTTCAGGTGATAGGATACATGGCCTTTCCACCGAGGTGGATCACCTGGATTAAGGCTTGCCTGCAATCTTCCACCATGGCTGTTCTTATAAATGGCTCTCCTACTTCTCAATTTGGTATGGGCAAAGGTTTAAAATAGGGTGACCCTCTCTCACCCTTCTTGTTCTTGATAGCAGCTGAAGGATTGAGAGTTTCCATCGATGCGACAATTGGGAGTGATCTGGTCGAAGGACTCAAGATTCACAATATCTCGCGAACTTGATCCAATTCGCGGACGACACCCTTATCTTGGCAAAAGCTGACCCCCCATCACTCCTCAATTTTAAAAGAGTTCTTCGGTGTTTCGAAGTTATCTCAGGACTCAAGATAAATTTTTTCAAAAGTAGCATCATTGGTATCAATATGGACTTCACAATGACGAAAGTACTTTGCAGACTTGCTCCTGTGCAGACCACAAAAGCTCCCTGTCAAATACTTGGGACTTCCCCTTGGAGCAAATATGAAGAAGATCGCAAGTTGGGCGCCTGTTATTGATAAATTCAAGAATAAACTTAAAAGTTGGAGATCCAGATTCCTTTCCTTCGCTGGTAGAGTACTTTTGATCAAAGTGACTTTATCTTCTCTTCCTCTTTATTATATGTCCCTCTTTAGGATACCAGCTACTGTGTCCAAGAAATTAATTCAGATTCAAAGGAAATTCCTTTGGAGTGGATGCCAAGAGAATA
Source organism: Turnera subulata (assembly GCA_028386065.3). NCBI lineage: Eukaryota > Viridiplantae > Streptophyta > Magnoliopsida > Malpighiales > Passifloraceae > Turnera > Turnera subulata. The sequence goes on along the minus strand of JAKUCV010003471.1, from coordinate 39,675 downwards.
GGAAATTGTGTTGGGTGGCTTGGGACAAACTGGCAAGACCGAAGGATTTCGGAGGGATAGGTATTGAACCTCTAACCATTAAGAACAATAGCCTATGTTTTAAATGGTACTGGAGGTTCCTACAAGAGGAGGAGTCGGTGTGGAGAAATTTCATCAAAGAAAAATGTATGAAGATTACAGGGCAGTTCGAACCAGTTTTCTGCCATCAAAAGATGTCTTGTCTATGGCAAGACGTGATTAGGTGCAGTGATGATAGAAGCAATTCTAATATTGCACTGAAAGATAACCTCTCCATCCAAGTGGGATCAGGCTCAAGAATCTCTTTTTGGCATGACAAATGGTCCCCTCTTGGTGCTCTGAACATTGCCTTCCCTAGGCTGTTCTCGCTGAGTCTTCGTCAGGATGGCTCACTTGCTGATTTCTCACTGGTGGCTTTATTGTCATCGGCTGAATTATGGAGAAGAGAATTATATGAGTGGGAAGAAGCAGATTGCAGGAGGATCGATGAAGAATTGAGAACCAACCTTGTCAACCCACGTCAGATGGACCTGTGGCTATGGAAGACCCTAAAAGATCATGTTTATTCGGTGAAAGCTGGTAAGGATTTTATCATTCATGCTTCAATGCAGAGAGCTAAGCCTCCCAATATCTGGTTGAATTTATGTCCTCCAAAAATTGAATGCTTTTTATGGCAAGCTATTAATGGAGGTGTGGCTGTTAAGGCAAACTTAATCAGGCGAAACATCTTACCATCCGATCAGGGGCTATGCGTTTTATGTAACCAAGAGTTGGAATCAAGAGAGCATTTATTCCTACACTGCCGTCTTTCTTAGCTGTTCTGGTGTAGACTATGCCACTGGTGGGGGATCTCTTGGACTGTCCCGGAGTCTTTGGAGGACTGGCTGCGTCTTTGGCCCTGGCTGGAAGATTCATGCCTAAGACGATCAGTTTGGATGATGCTGGGGTACTCTCTCATCTGGTCTATTTGGACCGCGAGGAACAAGATGATTTTTAACAATGAAGATATAAGATGGGATAGCCTTTTTGATATTACAGTCATGAGAGTATTCTGGTGGATCAAATCGTTGCAACCTGACTTTCCATACTCCCATTACAGCATCTTAGCGTCGGTTGATACCTTAAAGCAATGGAGAGGTGTTAGCAGGAAGTTAGATTGATGGTCTGGCCACATTCACTACTGCATAGTTGCTTACCTTTTTGTTTGCTGTTTTATACTATCTGTAACGCTTCCTCCAGCTTGTTGCACTCATCCTGACCCGCCATTTTCTTGATGACTTGGGCAGTGACTCTGTATTTTGCATGACCTTATTTTTTATCAATAAATGAAGTCTCGATTAGCATAAAAAAAAAAAAAAAGAATTTTGACACGAAACCGTTGAAGAAATCTGTGACTGAGAGTCTGAGACCCTTTAAATGGATTGATCATTTATTATGAAACGCGATTAACTCACAAAAGATCATTTATGTGGAAAAAGCTTGCTGCTACGCCTCATCTAGGGATAATCACACAGCGGGTCTTATAATTTATAGTGAAAACTCGTTTGAGTCCTAAAATGAAAAAACGACTCATATGAGTCCTATAACATTTGAAAAGAATACTAAACGAGTCTCTGTTTTGGTCACCGTCTAATTTTCTGTTATTTTTGGGGATTTTTAGTCCTTATATGTCTATATAATAATATTTTAGTCCTTATAGTTTTCTAAAATATTCGTAATGATCCCTTATAAAATAATGAAAAATGATAAAGGAGAAATTCGAACCATGGTTGTTTAAATAATGGTTGTTTAAATAAAAGATATTACAGCTTCTCATCACACTATTTCGTTTATGTGTAATATAATACCACTACATATATTAGCATTTACGGTTTACAAATTTAAAATATGATGTGAAATAGTGAGCCGAAAATACTAAATGCTAAAATTTTAAATTTTAAATTTTAAACCCTAAAACCATACACAATAAATCCTAAAACCCTCAAATTTATATACTAAATCTCTAAACTCTAAATCTTTAAAATCTTAAACCATAAAAACTGTAAATCGTAAATTCTAGTAATTTTGGTTTTGGGTTTGGGGTTTAGAAATTAAGATTTTAGCATTTATTATTTTTGACTTATTACTTTACTTTATATCCTAAATTTTAAATTCTAAAGGCTAATATATGTAATGATATGTATTTAGTGTTTCGAGTCTCTCCTTTCTCCATTTTCTATTATTTCACGAGGGATCATAACAAATATTTTAGAGAAGTATAGGGACTAAAATAATATTGTCTAAAAATCTGCAAAGATAACAGAAAATTGGACGGTGACTTGGACGGAGACTCATTTAGTATTATTTCCAAATGTTATAGGACTCGAATGAGTCGTTTTTTCGTTTTAGGACTCAAACAAGTTTTCACTATAAGTTATAAGACCCGCGGTGTGATTATCCCGCCTCATCTATACATACTTTGTAGTAGTTTCCCGCAACGCAACCGCAGCAGTGCTAAAACTTTGTCTCAAGATCTTCCACTATCTTCTTGTCCAGTTGAAAGGCTTTGGCAAGAATGTCAGGATTGATGGCCGGATTGGCCCCAAATACTGCATTTGGTATGGAGATGACTCCGGGGTTTTCGCTGTTGAAGGCAGCAATAACAACTGCATTGGTCTTTCCAATATTGAACTGAAAGTGGATGAGGCCCATGGGAATGACAAAAACATCTCCAGCATTTAGGACTTTGGCGATGAGGCGATTTTCTGGGAAGGAAGTGACAAAGCCAGCATAGAGTGTGCCTTCCAGGACAAGTATGATCTCTGTGGCACGAGGGTGCGTATGGAGTTGAATCAGGCCACCATTTGCTGCCAAGTCCGCACGAACCAGGGAGATACCCAAAGTATTCAATCCTGGTATTTTACTGACATCCAAGAGATTGGCATTTGATCCTAATGGACTTGATGATGTGTTTGTGGGAAGGTTTAGCCCCGTGTAAAAGAAATCATCTGCAGTCGTGATGTCCCGCCTCTTGCAGAACTTCCCATTCACAAACTCTGCAATGAAATACATATGTTTGATAAAACCGAAAATGATCTCTTAATTAACAGGATGGACTGATCATTTCTTTGGAAGCTGAAATTAGTATATATATATAAATAGAGCACGTACCAGCATGCTTGGTGTCATTTGTTGCTGCACAGAAGTCTTGTAAAGGGCTGGGGTCATAGGCGGAGACCAGAGAAGACACTAAAGCCAAGAGAAGGGAAGCTGCCAGGACAATTACACCTCTCATTCTAATTGCTTAATTTGCTTACTACTAGAATCCTCTCAAAGTGTTTTAGCTTCCTACCTTGATGTGGAAAACTGTACGATGGGAAACCATTATTTATGGGTAAGAGTTAGTAAACTAATATGCTGATGCGGATCCCATATTATGCAATTTTAACATTTATATTTGGTAGAACATCAATTCTTACTAATTGTTACATGTCCAAGGAAAGATCTATTGCAACCACGGAGGAAGATGAATTGCCAACAATTCAGAGACATCCTCACAGGAAAGAAGAACAACCAACCATATCTAGAAACAACTCAAAAATGGGATCAAAAAAAAAGGAAATAACTCAAAAATATTAGAAGAATAATCCATTTTTTTTCTCAGATATTACACACACATGTAAAATATATCAATAAATTGTTCAAGGGGTTTGTTTATCAATAAATTGTTCAAGAGATTTGTTTTAAGCTATCGGTTTGTTCAACTTCAAATCTAAAACAAAAACAGTGGTTTCTTTTTCAAGTCTCTTTAGGGTACAGGTGGCTGATATAGTCAAGTGAGTAGGTGGGTGATATAGTCAAATGAGTAGGTAGGCGATATAGACAACTGAGTTGATGGGCTGTTCTAGGAGTTTACAACTTCTTTACAAGAGTTCAAAAATTAAAGCCAAATTTCAGAGCCTTCTTCAGGAATTATTGGAGTTGACTTATTGTTGGATGAGATGATCATGGAAATAATGATCCCTTTTCCATGGTTTTATGTATTGCACCTTCTAATTTGAAAACAACTCAAATGAGCAACTGGAGATGATGATTTTTTTTTTTTTGTTTTTGAACTAGACTGAACTTAATGGAGAAGATGAAATTAGCGATTAGTGGGTAGATGGCTTGGTCTAGGAGCTTACATATTCTTCAAATAATTCAGAAATTTTAAGGGTTTTGACGTATTTAGTATCTTAGACTCTAAGTTATTAGGTTCCATTTATTTATCTACTTAAAACTTTTATTTTATTCAATCATACCACCAAAATTTTTAATTTTGGTTCAATCTAATACCTCGGTTAGCTCAAGTCGGGACTGAACTAACTGGGTGTGGGATCCACTAACGTGTTTGCGTAGCATAATTTAAAAGTTTTGATGTATGAATAAACCAAAATTAAAAGCTTGGATATATGATCAAACAAAATATAAGTTTTAAGTAAACAAACCTAGTAACTTAGTTCTTAAGTATATAAAAAAAATGCAAAATGAATGTCAAAGTTCAAAACCCTCTTCAAGAATTCATGGACTTGACTAGTGATGAATACATACCAAAATCATGAAAGGACTCATCCCATTTTCATGATTGTTAGTATTGCACCTTGTTGGGGGGTTTTTTGTATATCTTTTACCTTAACTTTTCCCGTTTACCCTAACTTTTTTTTGTCGATCATATATCTCAATTTTTCACGGTCGAAGACAAACATAGGCTTCGGGCAGGACATGTGATATTGTGGATGTTAGGCTGATGATAAATAGCATGCGCATTAAGAGCAATTAATACTTGATAATTTGACTAGTTCGTGCAATTATGCTATTAACATAAATTTTTCATCCTTACGCCTAATTAGTTTTAATTATGATAAATCTTGAGTAAATTTACTTATTACATGTTTTTTTTTAATGCTAATCATCGTTATTGAAGAGAAGAGAAACTAAGTACATAAATTAGTCATTAAGAGCAATGAGTGAAGCATGGCATGTCAATAGCCAGCTTGACAGAAAGAAAAAGGAATGCAGATATTACTTGGGAAATACTAAACACAACAAGGCTAACATGAACCAAAACACTAATAAAGATGACCTAGCCAGAGGTGATAAGACCCCAAACTGCCTTCCATTTACTGAACCAATCAGCAGAGACCATGGTAGCGCTCGTGTTGTGAGGAAAGAGAGGAAATTTAGCCGTAAACAACCAACTCGAGCAATAATAATATCAAACAGAATATCCTCCTGTGCCACCTTGTTGTTGAAAACCACATTGTTCCTAGCGAGCCTCATTGAGAGGGCCAAAGGGGCCATGGGTCAACCCAGAAGCTTGACAAATTACCATCGCCAAGTCTGATACATAGGGGAATCTTCAGGGAAGACCAGGGCTGCACTGACTAGTCACTTACAAGAATAATGTTCCTCCAAGTTGGGGAGGCTTTGGACAGATTGAAAGAAGGAGAGAAAACGTCAAATTGAAGAGCACACTTCCTTGAAACGACAGCAGCCTACTCTTCTAGATAGGTATTGATGAATTTCAAGTACCACTTGAACAATAGAGCTTGATTTTTTATCTGAATATCCTCAATACCCAGCCCACCCAATTTATTGGGTCTTGCGATCTTGCTCCAAGCCACAAAATAGATTTTATTAATTACGATCAGAAACACCACTCCAAAGAAATCTTCTTTGAATTTGGGTGATACGCCTGGCGACCGTCGCGGGGATCTTCAACATAGATAAAAAATAGAGAGGGAGGGAGGATAAAACAGATTTGATTAAAGTAATCCTATCTACGATAGATAGGAATTTACATTTCCACGCTTTTAGCTTCGATTAAAATTTGGCAATTACTGGAATCCAATTCGATGTTCTCTTCATGTTCGCCCCCAAAGGTAACCCGAGGTACTTGAAAGGTAATGACTCCACCTTGCAGTGAAACCGATCAGCCAAAAAATGAATCCGATCCTCCCCAATGTTCAATCCTGCTAGGCCATTTTTAAAGAATTTGATGCTCAACCCCGACAACATCTCGAAGCATCGCAACACCTTCTTAAGGTTTAACAGGTTTTTCAAGATTGTCATCGGCAAAAAGGAGGGTGTCGTCGGCATATTGCAGGACGTCAACAGGGATGCCGTGCAACGTCAACTCCTTGACTAATCCTTGAGGGATGGCTTGGATAACATCGCATTAAGGCCTTCGGCAACAATGATAAAAAGGAAAAGGGAGAGGGGGTCTCCTTGTTTCAGCCCCTTCTTTATCTGAAATTCCTTGGAAGGTGAGCCGTTAATCAGAATAGACAAGATCGATGACTGTAAGCACTGATTGCTCCAAGAAATCGACTGATGACCCAAACCCATCTTCACCATCACCTCCTGCAAATAAGGCCACGAGATTGAGTTGTACGCCTTTCTGAAATCTAATTTCCATATCATGGCTTTCCATCTCTCCTTCTTCAGAGAGTGGAGGGTCTCTGAAGCGAGGAAAGCACCATCTAGAATGTTCATGCCTTCAACGAATGCGAATTGTCTTTTTTTTATTAACTTCGGCAAAACCACTGTTAGCCGGAAATATAAAATCTTGGAGATTATTTTATAAATCCCATTCACTAGGGTTATGGGTCTATAGTAATCAAAAGAGGCTGTGTCTTTCCTTTTGGCAATGAGAGTAATATAGGGAACATTGAGGCCCTTTGGGAGATGTCCTGTTTTGAAGGAAAAACTGATCAAGTCAAAAAGGTCTTGTTTTAGTAGATCCTAGCTTCTTTTGTAGAAAGATAGCCCAAAACCGTACGGACCCGGGGCTTTGGCCCCATCACAAGACCATACGACATTTTTTATTTCCTCCAGGGTGACCGGCCTCTCAAGGTCTAGGGCTGCTAACGGGTCCAAACATGGGCAGGGAAAATTTCCAACGGAAGGCTTGCAACGAGACTTCTCTGAGTAAAACTCCATAAAGAAACTAATTGCCTTTGGCTTTATCTCCTGAGGGCTTGAAATTACAGAACTATCAGACTACATAGAAGATATGCGGTTTCTTCTTCCTCATGCATAAGCACAGAGGTGGAAGAAGTGGGTATTTCTATCTCCCAATTTAGCCCATCTCACCCTTGATTTTTGTCTCCATAGAGCCTCTGCCTGCTTGGATTTCAGACGGAAATGTTCTCTGAACTCGTGTAGTTCCTCCATCTCTAGACGAGAGAGAGTCTGGGATTCAGCTAGCAAATTCAGCCTGTCGTATCTAATTGAAGCGATGATAACTCCTTTTCAATGCTTCCAAAACAGACATTATTCCACGTTGCCAGCTCCTTTCTTAATAAACCCAATTTCCTTAACAAGTAGTGTTTCTCTGGCAGCTTGACTTTAATGTCTACCTACATCTTTTTTAAAATCTCTGAGAAACTAGGATGCAACCACCAGCAAGCCAAAAAGCAAAACGGCCGAAAACCCTAATTGACTTTCTCTTGAGAGAGTATAAGTGGCCAATGATCCGAGGAATGTCGTGATCCGGACTTGAGATTGATGGTAGGGAAATTCAAGGACCACTTGCATAGCTCGATCGTTCTTGCTTGTATTTAATCTATTCACCCAAGTGAATTTTCTATCAGGCATGTTAAACTCCATTAGATGGAGAGCAACCATGAATCTTGACAGGTCGCCGGCACCACGCTTACAAAGTCTACCACTTCTTCTATCCTCCACCTTCAAGGTCTCGTTTAAATCCCCAGTTATGAGCCAAGGGGATCAAAATGAGTTCTTCAGATCCGCAAGCACCTCCCATATATCAATTCTGTCTTGGAGGTTCGAGTGCCCATAAACACCACATGTGCAAATATTCACCTTGTCAGGACCAAAAAACCCTTCAACCAGGATCCAATTAAGGTTGTAGGCAGATTGAGAGTAACTAAAACTGTCACTGTCCCATAATAAAATCAGACACCCAAAATTGCCAGTTGCATCCACTGCTAAAAAAGCAAAACTTTCAATGTCCCATAACTTATAGCAAAAATTGCGCTCGATACCAGTCGCTTTGGTTTGGCACAGAAATACAAAAACACATACAGTGATTTTGAACTAGTTAGCGTACCTGTCTCTCTTTTGGCGGAGGAATTCACGCCTCTAGCATTCCAAGAGATTATACAAAACATAAAAAGGGGGGGAACACACCGGGGATTCACCAGAGCAGAGAATTCAAGCCTCTACTCTATCCTTATCCCAATCAGCTCTTTCTTTCACAATGAGTTCCTTTGTTAGACCTTTGAGGCCCTGAGGATCTTCACTTGCATCCCAACCAATAAGGTTACCAAAATGGAGAATCTGTTCAACCTCATCTTCGCATGAAGGGGACGACTCGACTTCTGATTCAGGCTGGAAATGGAATTGGAATCTATCGTTTACTCAGCAAATGTCATAATTTTCCACTGAGGAAGAAATTTTACCTCACGTGTTGATTCTCCTCACTTTATTTGGTCTCTCAATTTTCTTTGCCTTTAAAGCCAAGCTTAGCTTCCTCTCAATCAGTTTGGATATATAGTCAATAGAACCAGTGGAGGGAAGGGATGTGTCTGGCTGAATAAAGGTGATGTTGAGTAAATAAGGTAAGAGAATCATATTTGAGGTATTGCAACCGGGTTGGACCTATTGACGACTAAGCACAAGAAAGCTGAAGAGCTAATTTGGGTAGATGGTGGGCTGTCAACAAAAGGAACCAAAGGCCCAACACTACATTGGACTACAATGTTTGAGTGGGCCATAAAACCAGCGGGGGAATCTGGGGAGGCAAAGCCATTACTATAGGATACACTCTCAGAGGGAATGTTGGCTGACTATTCAGAGGACGATGAGGAAACATCAGTTGACAACTGTTCTTTATTGGCTACCGAACCTTGGGAAGGAGTCATTCTAGAGACGTGAATAGCTGCACAGGGACTTTTTGCCTTTTTATTCTCGATAATCTGCATCAACCTGAAAGGATCAGAATTGCTTCGAGACTTTTGGCATTCCACCTGGTGTACGAGAGGAGAGTTGCACTGTAGTACACTTGGGTTACCAGATTGGGTCTTCAACGGTGAGGGGGACAAGGAGATTAAATCTTCTTCCCTCTGGTTATTATCCTCGTTAATCAGGATGGCAGTATAGTACTCCGGGATTTCATCTAACCTAATCTCATAGATTACGTTTGAGACAATAACGAAGAGAGACCATTGAATAAGATTCTTCAAGGTAGTAGAAGACCTGAATAAATGCAAAGTTTAGCTGACTCCTTTCTTCAGTAATAGGCGCCATAGTGACTAGATTACCAAACTGGAATACCAACCTCTGAAAAAACTCTTTGCACCAGACTTGTAATGGAACTCCACTAACCCAAGGCCAACATCTCCTATCAGATGAGGAGTCTCCTTCTTTCCACAGACGAAGCAAAGAGAAGTGTTGATCGAACCAACTTCGATTGAGACCTAAGAAATACTTCATGATGCTCTTTGAAGGGAAGTGGATTAAAACTGAATCACCGCCGAGGTCACTGGCCATAATGTTATGGTAGCTATGATCTTTGAGAGAGGGCGAGATGTCCATCCGGCCGATAGGGCTGGCAAGTAGTCCGAATAAGCATGAATCTAACCACTCACTAGTCTCCTTGATGGGGTAAAGGAAAAACTTGCTTTTCCAAATGCAAATCTTTTGGATTCGTCACCAAAGCCCACTATAAGTATCTTTACAGTGTCAGGAAAGGACCTACCTGTCTGCAACTATGATTTAGGGGGGATATGACCCTGAGAGGACCTTGCCTCGTCTGACTTTCTTTTTTCTATGGTGAGGGACCTCGCCCTATTAGCTCTCATGTTACTGTTGAAGACGCTAACTGAGGAGATTCCTTTGATCACCTGATTAATATCGTTCACCTGTTTGAATCCCAAGAAACCGAAACGGCGGCCATTCTTAGCATACTTTCCTAGGATGTAGATGTCTACTATGTCACCATACTTAGCTAGAACCACGAGGATATCCGATGGAGACCAAACAAAGGGGATGTTCTCCACATAAATGCTTAAGAGCTGATTATATTGGATGCCTGAGATAAGGTTTTTCCTGTTCCATTTCGAAAGATACTGGGGCTTAGGGTGAGGATTGGGCTGATGAGGTAAGGGAGGATTGAGAGAGGTAGGCTGGATTTGAGGGAAGGATGGTCGGCGGGAAGGTGGGAAGGTGGTGTTTCGAGTAGTGGTGGGTGGTCTGGAGGGGGGTGTTTTGGGGAAGGCTAGGGGACATGAGAGATGTTGAGAGAGAAGAGAGAATTTTTGCGCCGTTATTTTCTGTGTTTGGCTTTTTGGCTAGTTTCACACGGATATGATATAAAGGTCTGAAATCTTTTCATAACGGATTCAAATCTGTCAAGTCCAACATGAATGTTAATGAACCTAGGACTTAGCTAACATGTGCAGAAAGAGAGTGAAGTCCCTTATGTCAAATCTTGAAAGCGACCACAGGGAAATTGAACGTTGACAATTTTGCGTCTTTCACGCCAAAACTCGATGTACCAGACAATCACTTATAGGGACACATGACCGTTATGCTTGGACGCTTTTTCCCTTCTTGCATCCATATAAGAAGACGAATTCGAAGAACTGAAGTAGGACTGTTCACTGTGAAATCTGAAGTCATATTAAGCGTTAAGTCTTGTTAGCTTGTTTGTTCTCAATTGTACATAAAAGAGAGTGACCTTTCAATTTTGCTTAATTTAAAATCTTCTTAAGTGAGTCGCTCATAGAAGATACCTTGGTTTTCTAAGTGAAATCTTTAGTAAGGCTAGGGGATAGTCTTACTAGAGTGTTGTGAATCAAAGTTCCAGTGAGCTTTGAGGTGAGGTGATAGGTTTGAGCTCTGCCTAGGTAAAAGCTTGTATTGTAGGTTGTGGTTCATCCTGTGAAAAACCAAGTTTTTTTTATGCTAACCGATACCTTTATTCATTATTCATTAACTTGAGAAGAGCTGTACAGAAAAGTCATTGGGACAATGACATATGCACTACTAGCTTCTTGCAAAACACGACTAAAAAGACTAAAATTGAAAGACAGTGAGTACAAAGATGAAACATATAAAACTACTCAATCAAACTTCCTGAGAACACCCTTCCACTTCCTGAGAACACCCTTCCACTATTTTGCCACATCCACTAAAGCCAAAATATGCAGCAAGTATAGGAAAAGTCTGGCTATCAAGATTTCAACCACCACGAAGCTCTAGCAATTGTCAAATCAAATAGACATTCCAACAGAATCTCCTCACTGTGGAAAACAAGTTTGTTCCTAGCCAACCAAATAGACCAAACTGCAGCCATGCCTATAACCATCCAGGTTGCCCTTACTGACAAAATACTTTCCAACCATGGCCATTGTTGCAGCCATTCCCACATGGAATAAGGGATGCAACTCCCCACCATTGGCAAAATTTTTACCATAGTTTCCAAGAATAGAAACAGTGAAAGAAAAGATGTGGGCTTGTCTCCTCTTCCGAATGATATAAAGGGCAAAGGGCTTGGTCACTTGGAATTATCCCACATCTGGAAAGACTTGGCTTAACTGCAATACCATCATTCAACACTTGCCATAGAAAACATTTTACCTTGGGGGGACCCAAATTAATCCATACATTCGGAGGTTTGTTTTTGGTTAGCGAAGCTTGTGCAACGAACTCACAACCTTCCTTCACAGAAAAAGCATGCCCTTTTCTTCTACCCCACTCCTATCCATCCTTTATATTTTGGTTCAAAGATACCTTAAATAGTTCCTTATCAATTCTCCTGCAATACTCAAGATAGACTCCTTGAGTAGTGGATGCACTCTAGTTTACAAAAACCACTCTAAATTTAGTGTGCCTAAATCTCTCTTTTTACTTCCTTAAGTACCACACCAACCTTCAAAATTACAAGTTTGTCAATCATCTCTGCTAATGCTTTACTGAAAGTAGCATCGAGCTCTACGAACTGCAACCTGAGTGAATGTATCTCAATAGTCATGCCCTCATTGCTAACTTTATAGTTAGACATGCGGTCTTTAAGTTTGTTTAGACATCAGTGGTAGACCCAGAAAGTTATTCTTACGGGAGCCAAAAAGATAAAATGAATCTAAATTTACTTTATAACCTCTAACTACCATCCGGATAAGCACCATTATATATAAAGATATATACTAAAAATAGCTGATAATAAAAATTTTATGGGGGCCAAGGCACCCACCTGCCCCCTTGTGTCCACCACTGCTAAGAATCCACTAAGGATGCCTTTTTCTCCCTATTCTGAGGCATCAATATGCTCTTCATGGATACTATCAACACCACCACTAGTTTATGTAACCTACTCCATTTACAATCTTAACAAACTCTCCAACAAATGACTACAAGTAAATAAAGCCAACAATTACAATTAACTTCACAAACTCAACAACAATCAATTATCCAAATTTCCAAGAATACAAGATGTCCCGTAGATACACCAACAAACTTATTTCATTAAGGAAGTTAAATAAATAGATTGTAGACAAATCAAATCCAATCAACAAGATCAGACAGTAAATTGATAATGCATAAACTTCAATCCACCAACAACAAAATTTCCCAATCCAAGCCAACACTTCTAACAAAAGAATAACCAAATCTGGAATGAAAATTCTTCTTGACAATTGCAAGCTTTGCCTCCAACTTCTTCCTGTTGTTCTCGATTCCCCTCCAGCCAATAAGAAACTAAAGCTTCAATCTTCTCTCCAAGACCAACAGTCAAGGACTATGATCTTCAAAAAGAATCTTGCAAAGCTCTGCTACTAACTGTCAAGGGCAAAGATTTTGGATGCGGAACATACCCGTACGATTCAAGCCTAAGCCTGATCAACCTAAGAAAATGAGAATGGAGAGACTAAAAATAGAAGAGAAAACAAAATTGGGATAAGCTTGGTCTGTTATATTAATGTTGTGAAGAATGCAATACACTCTCGTACTACTCCCCCTCATGCCATCCACTATATATAGACTACATAGGGTACACACAAGGTTTCAAACCAAGCTCATCTTATCCATCTTGATGAGTTTTACCTAGGATAAAACCTTATTGAGTATATCTTATCAGAATATTTGAATGGTCAGTCTAAATTCAAACAAGTATCCCAACCACCTCGTACACATTTTAGGCTCATGGGCTTTCCATGTGCCTTTAGCTCCCATGGTGTGACAATTTTACCCTCTAAGTTTTATTTTAAGTAGATTTACCCAAATTCCAAATTTGGTCAGAGTTAGTGCTCAATGTACTTATGCCGTGGACAAATTAAATATGTACTCTCAATGAAAATGTAATATTTGTTCAATTAGCAGAAAAAAATAATTTCAAAAGAATGTTAAATTTATTTTTAAATTTATTTTAATTATATTATTTTTATATATATTTTAAAAAGTATAAAAAATTATTAAAAATAAAATTTTAATTTAAGAAAAGACAGATGCAATTTAGCTTAAAAGGTTTTAAATTTTCAAAAGTTTAGTAAAAAAAATTTTCAATGTTTATTTTTTAAAAATTAAAATTTTAAATAATTGTAATTCATATTTGTTAAATTATAATTTCATTGAACCGTAGAAATTTAGTTTATCTTTTTATCCTTTTAAAAATATCCATTGGCTCTGTATAAAAAAATTAAACATAAATATCAGACTATCAAACAAAACACGAGGGCTGAAATGGGTTTTTGCCTTTCGTTTCTATGGCAACAATCGTAACAATTAGACAGGAGAGCTTAGGGGCATAAACGAGGCAAGGTACTCGTAAGCCACTATAGATCAACTCAGTGACTACTCGAACTTGACTCGACTTTATCGAGCTCGAATTGAACTTTGTAATCGAATGAGCCGAGCTCGAGTCCCGCAATACTCAACTCGTTAGGCTCGTGAGCCTAATCAAAATTTAATAAAATATAAGGATTTAATAGTTATTATTTAAGGTGGAGCTTTATTATTATTTTAAACCCAAATTTAACACAGCACATGAGCTTATTCAACAGTTTGGGTTGCGTATCTTTTGTAAGCCCAATCATGAAAATAATAGTTAAATAAAATAAATAATAATCTGCTCCCAATCGTAATTTTGATCCTCTTTCTCTTGCCACCGCCGCCTCCACCCCCACCTTCCTCTTTGCCTCCATATTCGTCGCCGATCATCCCCTCCACTACCCATCCTCTCCTTAGCTCTTGCAAATCTAGCCTCTACCTCAACCCTGTCCTTCCACGACTTCATCGACATGATGCTGCTATCCATTGTGAACAAGAATTGCAGCAGCAACAACAAGCAAAAATATATTTTTTTCATTTTCCTTTCCCTATGATTCCCATTTTGTCTTGTCTTCATCTTTCTCCTTTAGTTCTTAAATTCACATACCTGTTAGATTTATCATGGCTCATGTTGAAATCATGGTTTTTTTTCTCTTTCATCTTGGGAGTTTGTCCATGGTAGTTAATAGTGAGCTACAGCATGTTGTAGCATTAGCAAAATCAAAGAAGGCTTAGTCGAGCCGAGCTCGATCTCCTTAATTATTTTTCAAGCTCGAGCTTGACCCTTTATGCGTGGTGGTTGGACTTATCTTGTTTAAACTTGAAATAACCATTCAAAATTAGATAGGATAAGTGCTTATTTGAATTTAAGATAGTTTGAATATTGGTTTTTTTTAATTAGTTTGAATTCAAATATGGTGGATAAAATATACTTGGTTTGAAACTTTGTGTATACCCTATAGTGCCTATATATAGTGTATGGCATGAGGGGGAGTGGTATGAGAGTGTATTGTATTCTTTACATTATTAATATAATACACAAAGTTTCTCCCAAATTCCTTTATTCTTTTTTAAGGCTTAAACTGCATGGGCATCTTCCCAGCCTTAAACTCTATGCCCGTGATATCTTGGCCTTTGACCTACCACCACTTGAGAAAAATAATTAGCATTTACCAATATATAATGTAAATTCATTACAATCGGGAACTAGTTATACATTACAAAAGCTAATATAAATAAATAAGGATTTATTATTTTAATATCAAAATTTTACAGTGTACTAAGTATAATTCAGTCATTAAATATCATACAAATTTAAAAATTATAAAAAGTATACATAGCAATAAGGTAGGATTTAGTTAAAAATATTAAACTTATAGGGGAACATATTACCAACACAATAGAAGATCTATATGCTCAACTTGAAAATGTAGGAGGGCCATAGTTACCTTAGCCCAAAAGAACGACTCATTGTAATAGAACAAGAACTTTTGTTCAAATAAAAATATAATTCTTAATTATTTCATATTAAAAAAATAAGAATAAATATGTGATATAATAATTAAACATTTTAAGACATTATGAAACGACCCGACCTCTAATTACCCGACTCACAGTATTTACAGGACAACAGTGCCGACACGTGGCACAAACAATGTAAATAACAGTAATAACGGCCCAACGGCCCAACATCAAATACACGTCACCCGATCCCGGGGACTCAAAATATAGCACAGCGGAAGCATTTAATCTCAATATCATCATATGCAAAACCTGATGCAAACTAATGGATCTGAGTCCTGTCCGAGGCTACACCGCAACTTCCCATGTATGTTCTGTACTCAGCACAAATCAAACTACGTGACCGAGTCACGCAGGCGAGGGGTGAGTCCGAAGTGCTCACCAGGTAAAATCCATAAGCAAAAATACATATACAAGCAACCAATAATAACCAAGTCACAATTGAACACCAAACTTAAATTTACGTATGAGGATATCATATCACAGAGTCAAAAGAGCAATCATAATCATAACAAAATACAATACCATCTAAACAGGAACAACAATGCTCAAAAGCATAACATCACGAATAACATGACAACAACGATGAGACTCCACATCTCCACACCCGACCGGGTCATACCATGAGATCTCTAGATACTAAACTTCCAAGTTAACAACTAATCCTCCAAAAGAACCCCTTATCACGAAACAAGAGTTGGTCGCGCCACGGTAAAAAGAACAACACAAGACCGTTACGGGTCCAATCAAATTACAGGCCGTTACGGACCCAAACTACCACCTCTGGCCGTACCAAAATCCAATCCTTATAGATCACTGGGCCTATCATGGGATAAGTTAGGTTCGTACCTGGTTATCAACCTGTTTCTGGTGCCAGATCAAAAAGAACCCGGGATCAACATCCCAGTAACAAATCTCGAGGATCAACATCCCAATAACAATCTCAGGGATCAACATCCCAATAACAATCTCAGGGATCAACATCCCAATCAAACCGGCATCAACATGCCCATCACAAGTAACCCAGATCATGGGCACCACAAAACAGTCTCTAACCATCTGGTCGTACCTCAACTCACCACGTGACAATACAGTCATCATCATTCCAACAAAACTCCAATTGTTCCACAACTCAAATCATTCAACCTATGTCTCAATTAACAAACTGATCCTCTATCAACAGTCCAACAACAAATCACTATAACGATCATAAGCCTCGTGAAATCTAATAGTTCAGTATATCATCATTCTAGAATACCTTCCCAAGATATCAACCTAGACCACAGCTAACAAACCAAACTTCTGCTAACAGCCCAACAACAACCATAATAAACTCAACAGATGCAATAGTTCTAACAACATCAATGACAGCAACAATCAATTTAATTCTCTCAACAAACCATTCATAGTCACAAAAGTAATATCATATCAACAATTAACACACATAGTGAACAAACAGCAACTTGATATCATGGGCAGTATATAAATAATTACTTATCCTCACCTTAGCCGATTATCAGGTTTAGAATCCTCAAAAGGTTCCAGACTCGGTTCCTCAGTATACTGTTCGATACCAGCTCCTATATAACAAATAACAAATGCACACATAAGATGCGCATAATCGGTATGCCATGACATGCTAGAAACTGTAAATTAATCATCATCCCCCTCGGTTATATTTCATAAAATTATCTTTAATCGTTTTTAAATCCTTTCCCGAAAATAATATATCGTACGTATATCCGATTATTACTTTGTAATTTAATACTTTAATTAAAACTCTCTCCGAAATATTTTCATAAAAATAATTATCATATATACTTTCCACAAATATTTTCACAAAGATAATTATTACTATATGTATTGTTCTCAAAATAATTTTCATAAGAATCATATATTTTTTTTCCTGAAAAGTATTTACCGTAATATAATTTTTTGAGAAAATATAATCATATTTGTTTATTATTTCTCTAAGAAAAATATTTTCCATCGTATATCCATATATTTATTTTCTTCTTAGAAAAATATAAACATATAATTTTTATAATCATACATACTATTATAATTATTTTTTTCCAGAAAATATAATTTATATAAGTCATATATATTAACCTTTTTTTATATCAGATATATATATTATTATTATTTTTCCTTTTTTTCCGGACTGGGCCCAAGGCTCAAGCCTAGCCAAACCCAAGAAGCCCATGTGCAAAGCCCAGACTCAGGCCAACAACCCGGCCCAAGTATTCAGGTCCAGAGTGCAAGGCTGAAGTCAAGCCCAGCAGTAGGGTAACGAGCCCAAGCCAAGCTCGGCCCACTGCCTATGCAATCCCTAAAACCCAACCCAGAGACCCTTATCTGGGTCGTCTGCAACCCGCGGGTCCGCTCACCTAGCAGCGGCGGTGGCGACGGTAGGAGCGCGAGGAGACAAGGTGCGAGGACGGCAGCACGGCTGTAAGGCGGCGGAAGGAGAGCGCAAGGGAGGAGGAGCGGCGAGAAGGCGGCGACTTGCTCGTCGTCGGCTGCTGTAGCGAGGGAGAGGAGAAGGAGAGGTGGCGGTGCAGAGGACTGCGAGGTGGAGGCGACGGCAGCTGCAAGTCGTGGAGGCCGCGTCGGCGTCGCGTAGAGGTGGAAGGCGAGCTGCTGGCTACGGTGGTGGCGGCAGCGGAAGAAGAGGAAGAAGAGATGAAGATGGGGGTGTAGATGGCGGTCCAAAACGGTGGCGTGTGTGCGTTGTGTTTTTTTTTTTTGGTTTTTCTAGGCAGAAGGTGGTTGGTTGCTGGGTTTTTTGCAGGGACAAGGAAAATGAAAGACTGGGTTTGTGTGTTTGCAGATGGGAAGATGGTGGTATGGTGTAGAGCATGCAGGAGAAACAATAAAAGGTTGTGATGATGGTGGCATGCAGGGAGCAGGGTTTAGCAGGAAGAAATAGCAGGTGCATCACGGGCGACACAGGCGGCAGCCCTGCATAATTGAGTCGTCTCAATTATGCAGGCGTGTCCAGTCCGGACCAGAAAATAACTGATGTACCCACTTAATTATTTTCCGGTGTGATTTTTCTGAGGATTCCGGGACCCGAAGCATACCAACTTTGGTCCGTAAAATCCACGGAAAAATCCCGAGCGCGGAAAAAACCTCGGTTTCAAAAAACGACGCTCGATTTACCTTGAATTAATTACCCAAGATTAATTCATTCGGTAAATTACTGTATAACGACTTTTACAGTCCCGGTAAAAATAAAATTTTTGCCCGGGCTGTTACACATTAGAAATGTAAATTTCTCACAGTTCAAGACCCGAATCACCGTCTTAGTATATTTTAAAAAGTTGATGAAGTAAATAAAACCAGTTGTCATCGATGCGCAGTAGCTCAAATAATTATAGAACTCGAATAACAAGAAATGGAGAAGGTTAGACAAATTTTAAAGTGGGAAGGATTCGAGATTGTGAAGGTGAGGGTCGTGCTAGGAATGGGGTCTTGCTCTTTTATGAAAGGGTGAGTATCTGGTTTCTTTGCAATCTCTCGGCATGCACCATGTAGATGTCATACTCGAGCAAGGTGCAGAGAGTAGGCGCTTTACTGGGTTCTATGATGTTGACCTAAAATTAGGGTTAATCACCTCCTAATGCTTAACTGTCATTAACCATATTAATTATCTAGTTTTGATGAGTAACAAATTTCAAGTGTATTGCTAGCTTTGCTTGTGTTGATTTTCGCCTGCAGGAAAAATATGGTTTCTGCCAATACCATATCTTGGACACATGGCATATGGTTTTTATCGATACCAAATCTTGGATACACGACATATGATTTTTATCAATACCATATCTGCGAAGCTGTCACTTTCAACTTTTTGTGCAAGTTGCGTGTAGTCCTCCAAGCATTTAAATCCCACTTCCAGCCGTTTGAATTGATGAACAAGTAAGAGGGAAGACTTTATGGAAGTGTAGAAGATGTTCCCACCTAACTCCCACTCAACTCCAGAAGGTGGTCCAAACTTTCCAGATTTGGTAATACTTTGCAACCAAGGAGATGACATGCATAACAGCACCAAACCGAAGCTTTTATTGAACTGAAGTCAACTGGAGTACAAGGAGCCGTTGTAGGAGTTTATCCCCCACACTCAGATTCTATAAAGAGGGACGCTTACACCTTTGGAAGCTTATCCCAGCCATTGTGCAAAATCTGAGTGTATACTTGAGCCAAAAGATTTGGTATCTGATCTGGTTTTTCTACTTACAGTGCAAATTTGTTTCAAGGAGCAATTTGTAAACAAGGCTTGGTTTAGTTTTCCTGGGTACTCAAGTATAGGATTAGATTTGAGGGTAGGATCAAGTTTAGCCTGTGAAAAGCTTGTATAGGTTAGAGCTAAGCCTGTGAAAAGCTTGTAAAAGGTTTGAGCTTAGCCTAGGAAAGCTTGTGTTTGTAAAGGTTAAGGTTGATCCCGCAAAAACCTAAGTATAGTGAGTGTTTGAAATCCTAAAGGAAGGAACCTTTAGGTAGTGGAGTACCTGGTGAGGCAGAACCACTCTAAATCATTTGTGTTCAATCTCTCTCTCTCTCTCTCTCTCTATGTTTACTTTACACACTCGCTAAGTGCTCGGAAGATTTGGTATCTCAAAAACCAAATCTCTCGACAAAGATTTGGTATCGCATAAACCAAATCTCTCTGTCCGAAAAAGTTTTTAAGCCTAATTAACACCCCCCCCCCCCCCCCTTTAGACACTTTTGGGCCAACAATTGGTACCGGAGCTGCGTTCTCAGTTCAAGAGAGTAAAATCCAGAGACAAAGATCATGGCTTTCGAGGGTACAAGCGTGAACAAGGCACCATACTTTGATGGGGCAAACTTTGATTATTGGAAGTTTTGCATGAAGATCTTCCTTAAAGGAAAGGACATTGAGATGTGGCATATTGTTGAGAATCCTTACAACAGGCCAAACAGTCCTATGCATCTCTGGACTAATGATGAGATGAAGAGAGCAAAGCCTAATGCTCAAGCCAAAAATGTTCTATTGTGTGAAATCAGTGAAAGTGAGTTTCAATAGAGTTAGATCTTGTGAAACTGCTCATGAAATCTGGAGATTATTGTGCATCACTCAAGAGGACACAAGTCAAGTCAAAGAGTCAAGGCTCAATCGCTTGATGCGAGAGTATGAGTTTTTTCAAATGGTTTCTGAAGAAACCATACAAGCAATGGATACTCGCTTTACTATACTCCGCAACGACCTTGCATCACTTGGAAAAGTGATGACACATAGAGAAAAGGTTGCAAAGATATTGAGGTCACTTTCCAAAGAATGGGAACTTAAAGTGACTGCTATCGAAGAAGCTCAAAATTTGAATTTGCTATCTTATGATGAGCTCATTGGCAAGCTAATTTGTCATGGCAATAAAATTGAACTAAAGAGGAAGGAAGTTGCGCTAAACATTTAGGAACCAAATGTTGATGAAGATAGCGACTCCGATGTGGCTCTTCTTATCAGAAGATTTGCTAGGTACCTTAAAATGAAGAAGCAACTCAAAGGGAAGAATCTTAAGGTCACAAAAGCTGAGGAGTCCAAGAAGATCCTCTGGTGTGTTTTGGTTGCGATCGCCCAGGACATATCAAGTCTGAATGTCCTTACCAAAAGAAGGACAGATCTGGTTTTTTCAAAAACCAGTGGGAAGAAAGCAATGGCTGCTTGGGATGATTCTGATTCCTCCAACAAATTTGACGAGGAGGAGGAGACAAATCTTTGCTTCATGGCATATGAAGACTCTGAGGTAACTGATTCTACCGATTTTAATATTGAAGAATTACTTGAAGCATTTGATGAGTTGCATGTTAAATACAAGCAAGTCATTAGGAAAAACAGAAAGCTTAAGAAGAAAATTGATTTGCTTGAGTTTGATGAGGAAGCATATAATAATGAAAATGAGAAACTTAGACAAGCTAATTCTGATGCTGAAAAAATCTGTGATGATTTGAAAACAGAAAAAATTTACTCTTAAGAATGCATATGATGAACTCGAGAGGAGCTATACTAGTAAGAGTGATATGTGTAAAGATCTAGAAAATGAAAATGGTGTTCTTTAAAAGCATGTTACTGATCTAAAATCTTCTCTAGAGAAATTTACTAATAGTTCCAATAATTTGAATATGTTGCTAGGATAGCAAAGAAATCCTATGCAAAATGAAGGATTAGGTGCTACACATTTGGTTGCTGAAAAACCAAATCATATTGTACAATTTGTTAGGGCAGAATCTAGTGTGCCATATGAACCCGACACTTTACACCTAAGTAGTAATAGGCCACATAAATATGTGAACAACTATGCTTCAAGATCAAGTAGGTGAAGTCTAGGTACTAGAAAACCAAATAGGAAGAACGTGCCATACAGAACAAATCTGGTTTTTAACAAACCAAATCATAGAATGCATTCACATGGATTCAGAAGAAACACCTATGAACACTCTTTTAGGAATTTTACGCGTATACATTATCATGCACCACATATTACTTGCTATTACTGTGGAGAGAATGGTCATGGTATCAAGGCTAGCAGGATTAAAAAGAGAAATAAAAATGTTAGATATATGTGGGTTCCAAAAGGAACCAAACTTAACCCCACAGGACCCAAATTAATTTGGGTACCTAAAACCTAGTTGTTTTCTACAGGTGACAAGGGATGAATGGATCTTAGACAGTGGATGCTCAAGGCATATGACAGGAGAAGTATCCATGTTTTCATCCCTAAACATAAAAGACCGAGGAAAGGTAACTTTTGGGGACAAGTCCAAAAGACAAATTCTCGGGTTTGGTAACATTGATTCTACCCCATCTATTGAACATGTTTTACATGTTAATAATCTGAAATATAATATGCTTAGTGTGAGACAACTGTTTGATAAAGGTTATAAAGTCGTATTTGAAGCATCTAAGTGCTTAGTTAGTTCAGAAGATAAAGATGTGGTATTTACTGTACTAGAAAATGGAATATCTATTATATATGCTTTGATAATGCTACTAACTCGGAGTTTAAGTGTTTAAGTGCAAGAACAGAAACACCTACTTTGTGGCACAGAAGGTTAGGGCATGCCAACTTGGATCTTCTTTCCAGATTATCAAACAAGATGTTGGTGAAGGATTTACCCGCACTCAAATATGAAAAAGAAGCTACATGTCGTGCATGTCAGCTTGATAAACAGAAGAAGATGCAGATGGTACTCTTGATGCTCAACCACAGGTTACTAACATTGATATCCCATCTGATGAAAAGGATGAAGAACTACCTGTATTGGTTCCACGTGATGCATCACAACAACAACATGACAATCTTCCTGATCTGGTTGCTGAAAAACCAAATGTCACTACACGAACGCACTCCTCAAATTATCAGAGCACCTAAAGAACTTTTAACTGATGCTATTCTTAGTGACATCACTGGAGGAGTAACCACAAGGTCATCCATGCAGAATGTGAACACACATCTCGCATTCTTGTCGCTAGTGGAAGTCTGGATCTGACGGTGCTTGGCGATCGTGATGGCGCAATCTATGGAAATTATCAAACCCACCTAAGATACAGTCCTTTACAAGGAAATTGTGCACCAATATTCTACCAGTTCAACTAATCTTGTCACCCGTCATGTGGATATCCCGACTTTATGCCCTTAGTGCTCTCAAACCCCCGAAAACTCTAGACACTTATTCTGGGAATGTGACTAGGCACAACAAGTCTGGCGAGGTTGCCCATTCCATATTGATCCCCTACGGATGGCACGGATTCTAGTGGTGATTGGTCGCATGCTATTACTACAAACCAAGGTTGGTCTTCTCTGGAGTCAATCCTCTATGTGGGAAATATGGAAGGATAGGAACCAATTTATCTTTCATACTGAACCCTCCCTATTCCTACCATTGTCCACAACGCTATGGACCTCATTTCTGAATTTCACCTTCTCCATGCTGCACCCGCTGCACCTTTCCTTCCTACTTGTCCAGCTCGTTGGTACTTAAGTCCCTCAAAATTAGTAACCCATTTGTTGCATTTGTAACATGGACTTAGACTTAGTTAGCGGAGCCAGGTATTAAAAAGAACATAAAGACTCTATACTGGGCTATGTTTTAGTCTAGGTCTGTTGGAATAAAATTTTTGCATTTTAGCCTGTCATTTATCCTTGAGGCCCATGGCCAAAAAAAAAATTTTCTTCTCCATAATAAGCATGAAATTTTTAATCCAATTTTCTTTTTCTTTTTTTCCAAATATAGCCCTAAGGCTATTCAAATATCACACCCACCCACACCTAGGCTGAAGGTGTTCAACTTATACGTAGTGAGAACTAGATAGAATGCTTGCTATTCATGCTGGTTTTATTTGCTTTCATCTATTAAACCCCAAATTGGACATATAGTTTCATACCCGACTTGGATTGGAGTGGCCTTGGTGGTACCAAGATCTTATACCACCGCACCAAGGTAGCCCTGGCTTAAAATTAGGGCGGGTAGAATGCTTGGAACCCTGATGTTTTTTTTTTTTTTGTATATTTTCCATTGTTGGCGGTGGGCAAGCAAGTAATGATGTAGTCAAGTAACCCAAATTTAACCATAGAAAATATTTTCTTTTGTTATAAAAACTATAAAAGCTTTAATTTTCAACAGCGCATATGATTCTCTTAATCGACAAAAAGAAACATAGTTCTCTTCCCAATTAGATGACTTTATGTCGTTGAGCATTTTAACTGATAAACAAATCACTTATGAATATTAATTATGTATAGAAAAGGTGTTGTGCACCTTCATTGATATTCAATCTAGTATAATTTCAGTGAACTGAATAAGTAAAGCATCATCATCTATAACAATGAAGGAATAGAGTATAGTGTATTGTTTAGAACTTAGTTAGGTTTCGAGCACATAAACCAAAGACTTCAAAATTAAAGGGCACGGTATGTCCATGTGCGAATAATCTATATACTATTCATAGTACTCCTAAGGAGATCCATACTCGTGGATGCAACATAATAACAACAAATCTATTCAACTTTTTTTTTTTTTTCCAAATGTACTCACATTGAATATCCAACATTTGGTCTCTGATTTCATGTATTGTCTAGAATGCTTGTATTACGAAATTTCACAAATAGCCATCGAGCTCCCCCTCGCTGATGTTTTGGTACGACAACAATCCTAGAACCAGCTAGAATCGCATTCGAATCAATCAGTTGTCCCTGATCTCAATTTCATTCAAACTGGATTGTTTGTGTAGAAATCCTTTACCTCCTAATGAGCAGGGAATCGACAAAAAGGCAGTTAGAACACAAGGATAGTTTATGTGTAGAAACCCTTCACCTTCTAATCAGCAAGGATTAGACAACAAAGTAGTTAGAACACAAGGAATATGAATAAACACCAGAATTATGAAAACTTGATAAGTAAATTCTAATCCCTAAAGTAAAATCAAGAAGAAATCATCCTCTCAAGTGAATAATTTCCACGGAAATTTTATTTGTTTTCTCAAATGTTGATCACGAAATTTGACACTATAATAACCTATTTATACTGTGAATTGTGGTTTGTTGTTGTCGACCTGTGTTGCAAGTTTTTTTAATTCTATTTGTTTGAATTATTTGTTTAGCCGTCATACTTTTCTAGTTTATATACAAAAAAAAAAATTGTGTGGCAGAATTGGTACTACCGATTTGAATTGCTTTCGTACCACCAAAAAAAATTGACCCTTTGTTTCTTTAGGTCGACGCCACTTCTTGCTTTAGTTAAAAAAAAAAAAAAGTCGACAAGTGTTTTGTGGGTAGCAGTAAACTTTTGGTTTGTTTTAGGTTGATACTATTCCGCAAGTTGAATTGTTTATGATATCTAGTTTGGGTTTTTCTTTCTCTCTGCTTATTTGTTATTTTATTTTTATTTCAGTTTTTCTAATTGAGCAGTCTTTATGTCTTATTATTCAATTACTATAATATTCATCACATACATTGTCTTGTTCTTGTATGTGACTATCTTTCTTTCGTGGAGTTTAACTTGCCTCTAGTTATTTGTGTTGTTATCTTTCTTTGCTAGGATTTTTCCTTGTTTCCTTCTTGAAGTGCTGCAGGTTGTTTATTATTTGATTAAGTGTTACCGATCCCAAAGAATAAACACAGTGAGGAATTCAAGAGAGGAAAAATGCAGAGTGTTTCTTCTATTGACATTGAGAGCAAATACGAGAGATCACAAGAAAGAGAGTGAAACACGTGAGGGAGTGTGTGAGGGTAATTCTTTTTCTACTAACAAGTTTTGAAGGTTTAACATCATGGAATATTCACAGTAGAGGAAGCTACAATGTTGAATGACGTAGAGATGCTTCAGTTAACAGTACTACGAGGAGACAGAAAGCTTGGGAATCGACACTTGTATACTATAACTATGATGAAGAAGAGTTTTATGACGAAAAAGATTTTGATGAGTATGAAGATGAAGTATGGCGTCATGACAGATTTAAAGGAAGTGGAAGATGAAATGAAAGAGAACGATACTATCTAGACCAAGAAGAATATGCTAGAGAGGCACATCCAGCTGGTAGAGTTGATCGCATTAAAGAATGCCTTGAAAACCTCAATAGTGACCAAGACGAGTTCCGTAAAGGCATGGGGGGCATGAGCGACGAGTTCCGTAAAGACATAAGAGGCATGAGAGATTTGTGAGATTTCAAAAATTGCTCGAAGCTCAACTGAAAGGTGAGGTGGTTATAAGTGAGCAAGAAAGGAAGCATGAAAGCATTGCAAAAGGAGCGCAAGAGAGAAAGTATGAGAGCCTTATAAAAAGAGAGCTTGAGAGAAAGACTGAGAGCCTCGTAATGAGAGAGGAGAGTATGAAAGAGAAAAACTTAGAGATTGGAAAAAAGAAAAAAAGAGTGGGAACATCGACTTTGAGAGAAAATTAGAGGGTCAAAAGAAACAAATTTTAATTGCAAAAAAGAGAGATGTGAGGGTTGATTATAAGCAAAAGAAAAATTTGTTTGTACTTTTATACAAGGAAGCTTGGTTTAAATCTAACCTTCACCTTTATTTTTTTTAGATGTGATCTACTTCTTTTGCAGGTTTCTAGGGATATTTTTCCTAAAGGATTTTTGACCTTAGGAGAAGCTAGGGGGAACAAGCTTGATCCTCTACGCATAAACCTTGGTTCGCAAGGTGAGTGTAATGATCATACTACTTTCGATATTGCTGAATTTCCTCCTATTGATTTTGTAGGTATCGTTTCGAAGACAAATCGCTTTGAGGATGGAGGGAATAATATAAATCACTCAGGCAAGCTTGGAGACTTTGAGAATAGTTCATGCAAAGGCTATATTAGAAGCATCAATGAGGAGCATGGTGACAAAGACAAGCATGTACATGGCAAGCTCACTTTCATAATCAAGTCTAAGATTCAATCTCACAGGAAATTCAAAAAGAGATTGAGATCAAGCTTGGAAAAGATTCTCAAGAATTCTCTAGAATCACATGTTAATCAGAGAAGGATTCAAATCCAAGAGCATAGAAGCAATCAAACGCAATCCCGAAGCCAAGAACGCAAAGAACACACGCGGAAGCTCCTAAAGCATGCAGTCTCGAATATAAATTCATATCTCGAGTTTTACACGTCGGGTTGCTATGATCTTAAACTCTTTGGAAAGCTAAGAGGAAGATCTACAACTTAAATGTTAAGCCCAGAAGCTGAATCTGTCTTTTTCTTTATTTAAAATTCAGTTGAAGTTGACTGACAAATTCTGTCCGGAAATTCGGTTTAGTATCATTATTTGGGTTAAGTGCCGATTTGGGCTTAAATACTTTTAGTTGAATTATATCCATTACTTGGGTTATCATTTGTGGGCTTTAGTTTATTTAGTTGGGTCATTTTTGTTGGGTTTTATTGAGTCCAATTTAATGTTGGATTGAAAAGTCAAACCTAGCTCACATTGGGCTAACATTTGCTGACTTAGGGTAGGGTTTTAGGACTGTATAAATAGGTTATTATAGTGTAAAATTTCGTGATCAACATTTGAAAAAAGAAATAAAATTTTCATGGCATTATTCATTTGAGAGGATGGATTTCTTCTTGATTTTTAGGGAGTAGAATTTACTTATCAAGTTTTCATACTTGTGGCATTTATTCATGTCCCACGTGTTCTAACTACTTTGTTGTCTAATCCATATTGATTAGGAGGTTAAAGGTTTCTACACAGAAACTATCCTTATTGATTAGGAGGCGAAAGTGATCCTAACTGGTTCTAGGATTGTTGTCGTATCATAATTGTTTAACATGATGCTACAGTTTAGAGGTTTAACCCAATTTTAATATGTAGCACCTTTGTAATTTGTGGGCATACACTTTTATGTTTCATAGTCCCATTCTATTTTGCTTGGTCAACATCTTGAATTAGAGTGTAATTTTGTTTTGTTTCGTAAGCATCATACTCTCAGATGTATACTTAGGAGCTTCCAAACCCAATTTTAATGGAATTGGATTTAATTCTCAAAAAACAAAAACAATCCGTGGGTAGCAAAATGGTAACCCGGCCCATCTTTACAAGCTAGATCGATCCAAATGTAAATCCAGTTAAATCTGCTTTTAGATGATCAGAATGCTTCTATACTCGCCCAACCAGACCATTCTTGTAATTTGTCACAGTCTGTTATTTGAATCACTAAACAATTGAACAAAGAAAACATGTTTTTTTTATGAAAGCAAAAGGCACAACTCCATTTTCGCAAAGTAATTAAGAGCCAACTGCATTTGCCTTCATGAAGTGTGTGCTAGAACAATATACAGCCATGAAAATTAACAATTTCTTTGATGAGAAAAAAATAATAAGAACATCAAACAACTACAGTTGCTGAATGAAGCTTGAACTGTAGGGACTAGACGAGCTGCACCAGCCGCCACTTGATGCCAAAACCAATAATTTGTATGGAAGCCCAGAATTAAAGAATCAAGAAAAAAAAAAAAAAGGAAGAGAGAATCAATGCCTCTTTACATTATTTAGCAGACTTCGGTTTGAGATCTACTAACAATTGTTGCTTGTATTTCTTCTAACGTTCGTCCCTTAGTCTCTGGTACTAGCTTCCAAACGAATACCACAGTGAAGCCACATATGCTCCCAAAGATTAAAAATGTGACTGCAAAATATATTTAAATTTTATTATTAAATTTATAAGAAAAAAGAAACCATCTATCCAATTCCAGCCGTCTCTTAGTTTTTGTGTGCTTAGGCGTGTAATGAATTAAAGAGTTACCTGGTGAGTTCCATTCCATCATAAAATTGAATGTATATGTCACAATCCAAGAGCAGGACCAATTGGCTAAAGTCACCAAGCTTCCAGCCGCGGCTTTAATGTTTAGAGGAAAAATCTAGCACATATAGGAAATTTCTCGTAAATTTTAGCTTCCTTATGGTCAAATACTTGATTCCCAAATTACGCCATTGATAGATGAGGAGTATTAAACCAAGAGCAACAATATATACCTCTGACATTAAAATCCATGGTATTTCTGACATTCCTATTGCAAAAGCTACAGCATTTCCCTGGAAGCGAAGTGAATCAATTAATATTGTCTTAAATGTCTCATATGTGAAAGGAAGCTACGTTACCAGAAGGAAACTAATATATAACACTGCATTCAATCAAATTACCAGTAAAGCGATGAACACCAAGATTGGAGTAAGCTCCTTCATATATTCCAGTTCCTGCACAAACAAAAAAGGGAAAATTGTAAAACATTATTTGTAGGAATGCAAAAGGGGACTATGTTGACGAGCTTTAAGAATAGAATTATATGCAAATTTTGGTTGAACCTGAAAGAAAAATGACAATGCTACGAGAAGCATACACAAGCATGTTCCTGAACAAGAAACCTGCAAATGTTGATAGTTCATCAGTTTTTGAGTAGCTAAATTAACTTTAGCACAAATACAATGTGTAAATAAATAGTATTAGCATCAAACCACTAGGAGTGTCCGTCTTCCAAATATATCCATCAAATATATACTCGTGATTGCCGCTGGAATCTGGAAATTAAGACAAAAAAGAAAAGGGTTGGAAGTCAAAGGATAATAAAAAAAGAAGGGAAAAAGTCATATATATAAGTACACGAAACAATTTCTACCTGTATGATAGCTAATGCTGTGGTGCCAATGGTGGTCGAAAAATCTAGAGAATAAAAAAAATAGAAAATTAATGTTACTTTCCTACATAAGCAGAAACTTATTATGTGTATGTGTTACAGTTTCTACAAATTCATCATTTGGCATTAGAAAAGAACTTACTGGCTTTAGAAAATATAGAAGTTGCATAATATGAAACTCCACTAATCCCTCCCAATTGTTGAAGTAACATTAGCCCAACTCCAACCTATTTTTAAACCATGATTAATTAGACACTCACTTGAAAGTGGATTTCTTTTAATATATATAAAGACTACCATTATTAAGACTTACAAAAATTGGATAAACATATTTCTTTTGAAACAGCTCGATTGTCTTAGGGTTGTCTTGGAAGATTTGTATTGTTTCCTGCAAGAAATTGGACACTAGATGTAATATGTTCTTAAAATATTTTATGTATAAGAATTAAGAACAGCAAATTAAACATGACGCTTTGGATCATAGATACATATATGTCCAGTTGCATTAAACATGACGCTTACACTGATATCTGCTGCTTCTTGAGAAATATCAAAGTCCTTGCCCCTAAGGCACTGTAAAGCAGATTCAAACTCTTTCTCTCGACCAAGTTTTGCCTGCAAAGGATTTGGTATTTTTTTGGGTTTTCTTCTTGATGAAAACTAAGTAAGTAATATTTGCATATGAAAACAATTTTTTACAAAATTGAACCTCACCAGCCATCGAGGAGACTCTGGGACAAAAAACAATCCTCCAAGTTGAATTACACATGGGAAAACGGCTGAAATAACCAAATAAAGGATAACATAATTGGCATTAGTATAAGAAGATTTTGTAACTATCGATCATTGACAAAAATCCAAAAACATTACCCACCCACTAAAGACAATGTGCGCCAAGAAATAATGTTGCCAAGGAAGTACATAAGTGCAAAACCCGAATTTATCATCAACTGCATACATCACCAAAACAAAAAGAAAAAAGTTCACAATTTGTTTATATTGAGGGCCCAAACTCCAAACATTATCACTTGAAACCTAAAAACTATTGGTTAAGTTAAATTAACTGACAGTTTAGCTAAACTTACCAGATTAGCCGTTGCAAATCTGCCTCTAATATTTTTCGATGCTATTTCTGAAATGTATACGGGTACCTATAAAGAACATTTTTAGGCAAATTGGTTCAGGTAATGATGATCCACAGATATTACCATCCCAAATTAGGAAAATGCGGGGTTCGATCGAAATTACCACATAAGTTATAAGCCCAACTCCAAATCCAATTGACAGCCGTCCAATATACAGCCACAAAGCATCCTTTTAACCAATAATTCAATTTAGACTGTACATTAATACTCAATGTGCAAAAAAATAACACCCAACGAGATTATGTAACTAGGGGGAAAAAAAAGACCAAGATAAAAGACAAGGTACTCAATTAAATAAAAGAGGTAATTAACCTTGGCAAATGATAATGCAAGCCATCCTGGGGTACAGAATATCTGGGACAGCCACATGGTCTGTTTGGCATGAACGTACAAAAGGTGACTGTAAATAAATTAATTAACAGCACTTAATTATAATTGATGGGTTTTCTCTTGAAATTCATGAGATAAAGATATGTACTCTTCTCCGTCCAATTTGATCTGATAGTTTCCCACTTAATATTGCACCCAGCATTCCTCCAATTGTCATTATTGAACCAAAGAGCGAGTACTGTAAAGATATGAAAGTAAGAAAGAAAGAAAGCCCATTAATATGATAACTTGGACATACCATATGTAATCTAAAACACCAGAGTAAAACTTTCCCTTTGGCCCGAAAAGAAGGTCCAGTTTGACCTTGAACTATATTTAATTGAAATAAATGTAGCATACATAAAATTTTTAGATTTCGGGATTTGAATTTTGTAAAATTAAGATTAGGAAATAGAACCATGGTCATGGTTTTGTTGTTGACTGGAAGAGAAAGTTTAACATGAAATGTGATCATCATTTTCCTCGGTGAGGGGTTACAAACAACACGTTTTTTAAAGTTAATTAGTTTTTAGCAAAGAATAAAAGAAAGATACACATTTTATATTGGATATATGTACTAAAGGACTTGATGGGTTGATCATATACTAACTGCAGAAACTGAGAGATCCAGCTCTTCTATGATTCCAGATCGAGCTGCTGAAGAATAACCAACCTGACAAACAATTTCAGCCAATGTTAATGCCAGTAAAATAATGGTTCCAATAAGGATTATGCTATATACATACATACATATATATATATATATTAATTTTTACTGACAAAATTATACGGATAGATTTGTCGCATAATAAACTATTTTATCATTTTTATGGAAGACTCACCTAATATCAGATATCAATCACTGGACAACTAATTAGTCCATACAAATCCGTGTATCAAATTATCAATCACCTATTTCTTTTATATTAATGTCAAAACTAAACTAGCATACGAAAAAAACCAGCTGTCATTGGTGGGCAGCAGTAGCTCAAATAAATTTTCTGAACTGTAAAACTCGCATAACAAGAGATGCCATGATATAATCAGCAGTTAATAAAAATTAAATTATTAATTCATTCTAGAGATAAATTAATGGTGTGGTCTAATAAATATCCATTAATAGAGAAAGACTTGACGGTAAACCTATTTCGGTCCCTTTCACTAAAATAGGTTTACGTAACTTCAAAAAGTCAGAGGGGTCCATTTGAAGTTTGGATCTAATCAAACCACTTATATATCTAATTAATGCTGTCCATAAACTTCTTCTTTCTGACGACATCCTAATAAATTAATTAAGCATTCAAAAGTGTAGGAAAAAAAAACTCCTCTCTTTGTTTTTGGCGCATCTTAGATTACTTTATTTATTTATATTCTTCTTTGTTATTTTTTTAACAATATTTCTATTCTTCGCTTTGGAAAAAGGGTTGATTTGAACCTCAAAAAGAAGAAAGAAATATTTTGTTCCTTCAGTCATTTCTTTAGTCATAGCTAGGTTGGAGAACACGGGAATCTGAATCTTAATCTTGGAGAATATTGCTTGTGATTTCAAAAATTTTCTGATAA
The DNA here is from genome assembly GCA_028386065.3 of Turnera subulata. Classification (NCBI taxonomy): domain Eukaryota; kingdom Viridiplantae; phylum Streptophyta; class Magnoliopsida; order Malpighiales; family Passifloraceae; genus Turnera; species Turnera subulata. The sequence continues at coordinate 7,108 of JAKUCV010003471.1, read as the reverse complement.
TTGAATTTTCAATTCAGGAAAATAAGAAAAGAACACCCACGTGGCCACCACCTTCCCCATATAAACAAAAACGCCAAGGGGGAATATGTATGAGGAAGAACGAGATCACTTAAACTAATATAAGAAATGTAAAAAAAAAAAAAAACTATAAAAGAAGAAGCTATGCCTTTCGGTAAAATGGGAAAAAAATACGATAATTATAGTACTCAAAAAATATTCTTTTTTCTGCTAACTTTGTACCCCAATTGCACCATACCTAAATAAAAAATCATTGACTCAGGCACAAAAAGTAAAACTATTCATTTGTAGATTTTGCTACCTCAGATTCAATTTTTTTACTAAGAAGCACAAAGTAAATTTTTAACCTATAGTCTTAATTTTAGCAAATTTCGCATGGCAGTGCATTTTTGCTAATACGCTTGAACATCCTTATCATGTGCTTTTTTAGGTTACAAAAGCTGACTTTTAGAAAAAGCAAATTATATGCTCTTCCGGTAAACAAAAGCCACACGTTTGGATATTTTGATTGCAAATTGAATAAAGTCTAAACATTCTAGCTACTGTAAACATACGCAAATTATTAACCGATAAGATCTTACTATTATAAAATAAAATGCCTGATGTTTAAGTTAATGATTAAACATTTATAATATAGCGATCTTATCTATCCTTATGCATAAAGAGTAGCCAATAATACGAAATTAACCTATTAACCAGAAACCATGTAAACGAGTCACCTAGCTGCCCTAGTAGATCTGCCTATTCTTTCTCCCCAAATGAAATCTAAATTCCATATATTGGAGACGGTAATCACCGAAACATTTTTTTCAATGTTTGGCAAGAAACACATAGATAATAAGACAATCAGCTTATAATTAACCCAAACTGCAAGCAATTTGTTTGTGTTCTCAGGTATGAAGCATATGAAGAAGATGCATGTATGAAAACGTAGCACACTCATGAGATTATTACGAGCTACGTATGATCTTCCGGGGTATATTCAACAATCATATTTGTGTATATCGAATCGATACACTTACCGAGCAGCCATAGCAGAAGGAACCGCAGACAGCAACAAAGGTGCTGAGGACAAGGACGAAAGTAATGGAAGAACTGTTCCCGCCATTCGTACTAGAGTTTGCATGAAGCAGCAAAGGCCTTTCTGGGTGTCCATCTTCTGCGTACTCGCTTACCATAATTGTGTTAAACTTAAAAAGCTATAAGTTAGGGGTAGCTTTGGAAAGAAAGTGTAAAAATATGGTTTTATGGATAACTCATCCTTCAGTTTTTAGACTATATATACAATTAATTGTAGGGGAAGCTATGGAGGGAAAGGTTCAAAGTTAGAAAAATTAGCAAAAGTCTTTGTTAGAAATGTGAGACGGTAGTGTATCGGCTACACCAATAGCGAAATACTAATAGTCTATTGACTTGAGTAAAGTTTCTGTCGTTTTCATTCACGAAAATTTGTTTCCATTGGTTACATTAACAGTTTGCTTAGACTCTACGGTTCGTATACATTACACTTTTAATCTTCCATGGAATCTGCCTGGTTTGTACTATATATATAGCTTTATTGAATCATGCTTAAAACGCCTTAATTAGTTTTCTTTTAAGAGTGCATTGCCCAACACAAAGTAGAGCTGTAGAGGGGGAACAAAACTTCAAATATGAGAGTGGGGCTGAAGAGCGACCTAAGAACAAATAATTAAAATGTGCCAAGGAGGTGAAGTGACAGAAAGAAGTACCAATATAGTGGGAGAATGAGATACTTTGACTAACTAGACAATTAGTGCAGGGATTGGCTATCCTGAAAAGCATATTCATTCGCCAGCGACCTAAGAACAAATGGCCAAACTTGGGTACGTGTATAGTGTTCACCGCTTTCAAACCTTAATCCCACAATCCCACAATATAACAAGTTTGTAAGATTTAGTTCTGTTTAAATATATATATAATTTTTTAGAGTTTGACAGATGCGTATTTTCGAGATGTGGCCAAGTTGCAAAATCACTTGTAATACCTTCCAAATACTATGATGTGTATGAATTATACACACATTTTGGGCCTTTAGTTTATAGATTTGGGCTTTGTTTTATTAAATTGTTATTTATTTAGTTAGCTTTTCATTTAGATTTGATTTAATAAACTCTTCCTTTAGCTTTTGTTGATTACAGGTGATATTTGAAAGGATTTGGAAAATTTGGATAGATTCTGGAAGATTGAGATATGGTGGTTACTATCTTGGAAAGATTTGAAGATATTGTGAAGATTTATCTTCCAGTGCACGACCTGCCTGTGCGGAACATTTTCACCTGTGCAGAAGTTCAAATTTCCATTATCCAACATTATCTTCCAAGGATATTTTGAAGAATCTTGTTTGAATTTAGATTAGGATTATTTATTTGTTATTTATCCATGTAAATTAAATTCAAAAAGTTTGTTTTTGAATTTAATTAGATTAGATCCTAGTTTTGAATTCAAATGAGAGATTTCCTACCATCCTTTCCTGGAGCCTATAAATAGCAAGGCATTCTAGGAGGAAGGGACACACTTCACACCCTCTCATTCTCTCATTCTTCCATTCTCTCTCAAATTCAAGAGTAGTTCTTCATTAGTTCTTCAGAGGAAGAGGAGGTTTGCAGCTTAGAGCTTTGTTCAAGTTCTTATTCTTGTAATTCCTTGATCATTGCCTGGAATGAAATTCATAAGTATTTTCTTCTCTCTTTTTATGTTGAGCTAAATCTTTAAAGTCTAGGAATTAGGGGAGGTAGCTTGTCTATTCAATGATGCTATTTGATTTATGAATTGCTTTTAATTCCTTAATGATCTATTGTTCATTGATTCAATCCTAGGGCACTTAACTATGCTATTTAACTGGCCATTAGATAGTATAAATTCTAGGTAGAGAATTGTTTAGTGACAGCGTCAATAATCTACCGGAATTGCATAGGTTGAACACTAGGAACTTACCTTGGAGAAGGATGACCTTCTAGTGAAGAATATAATTTGCTTAAGTTGACTGTGCATGAATGCCTTAGTTGTTTCTTCACTAGTGGACACGAAGTTGAAATAGCTAAGTAGGGTCTAAGTCACGCCACGAGAGTGGGTTATTTATTCTGTTTAATCAACTAGTCTTTCAACGAACTTAGGAAATTCAGGAGTTAGGGCAATTATGGTTGCATAGGCTGCTTATGCATACGCGTTGCATGATCTATCTGTGCATGGTTTTAAAGTTAAGCATCAGAGAATAGGCAAGTGAGCCCCCAAAGTCCTAGACATCTTTTGAATATTGAGAATCCATCTTTTATTATTTCAGCTATTTATTTTCTACTCAAATCCAATCTTTATTTGCCTAGACGATCACGAATTATTAAGCGATTAGTACTTAACCTGGTCCCAGAGGACGACCTTGTTTGCTACATCAATCTGTGCACTTGCAGAATAGCGTTCAAGTTTTTGGCGCCGTTGCCGGGGACCGGCGTTAATATTAATTGTCTTAGTAATTAGGTCGATCTAGGCCTGTTACTACTTACGTTTTCCTTCTGTTTCTTTTCCACAGGGCTCTAGCAGGTGTATGATCAGGACAAGAAGTAAGGGACCACCTTTACCACTTGATCCTGAAATTGAGAAGACGTGCAAGCTTCTCCGAAAACTACGCCTGGAGAAGAGAGCTGAAGACGAAGAAACAGACTCATCAGAAGAAGATATGGGAGACAACACTGTGAGGAACAATAACCTACCTCCTCGTGTTGAGGGCAATGAAGTTCCTCCTAGAGGAGGAGTAGATGGGCAAGTTGATCCTCCTGCTCATGCAGCAAACCAAAGGCCGCAACTGCGAGACTTTATCATCCCAAGGCCTGAGATCTTGCAACCAAGTATTGTTCGCCCAGCTATTCAAGCGAACAACTTTGAACTCAAGCCTGCTCTGATCAGTATGGTACAAGGATCACAGTTTAGCGGATCACCCTTGGATGACCCTAATACGCATCTTCAAAGTTTTCTAGAAATATGTGATACTTTGAAGATGAATGGAGTGACCACTGATGCCATCCGCCTTCGCCTATTTCCATTCTCTCTTCGGGATAAAGCAAAGGCGTGGCTAAATTCTTTTCCAGCTGGAACCTTTCAGACATGGGAAGCCTTGTCACAAGCCTTTCTATCAAAATTTTTCCCACCGAGCAAGGCAATCAAACTCAGAAACGAGATTTTAACCTTTGCTCAGAAGGATGGTGAATCTCTTTATGATGGATGGGAACGGTACAAGGATCTGCTCCGAAGATGCCCACACCATGGGCTGCCAGACTGGATGGTGCTAGAGACATTCTATGCCAACATAAGTGAGTCAATCAGAGGAACTATAGATGCTGCAGCAGGAGGAGCAATAATGACAATGCCAATCGAAGAAGCCTTTGAACTTCTAGACCGGATGTCAGCTAACACTTTCCAATGGCCAGTTGAGAGATTGCCCATGAAGAAGGCTGCTGGAGTTTTTGAGCTTGAGGCTGTGAATATGTTGAGCTCAAAGATGGATTATATTATGCAAAACATGGGAGGAAACTCTGCTAGCCCTAATTCTGAAGGAGATACAGAGGAAGTTAATTATGTTGCTCAGAAGGCTAAGAACGACCCATACTCCAATACTTACAATGAAGGGTGGAAGAACCATCCAAATTTCTCTTGGGGTGGTCAGCAAAGCAGTAGTAAAGGGCCTCCAGGTTTTCTTCAAAGAAGACCTAATCCCCAGCCTCAACAATCAGCCCCACAGCCACAAAGAAATGACATGCAATCATTTATGTATGCATTTATGGAAAGTCAGCGCCAACAGATGGAGGCTCAACGCCTACAATTGGAGTTCCAGCAAAAGCAAACTGACTTAATAGCTAATCTAACCTCAGAAATTAGCCAATTAAAGACACAATTTGCTGGAAGTAAGAACAGGCTGCCTGGGCATACTGAAGTAAACCCAAAGGAACAGTGCAATGCGATTACTTTGAGAAGTGGTAATCAGTATGAGATACCTGCGCCAACCAGGCGAGAGAAGCAGCCCCAAGAAGAAGCAGAACAACGCAACCAGGCTGAGCAAGAGGAAGTCCCAAAAGAAGCACAGCCAAAGAAAGAAGAAGAGGTGAAGCCATATGTTCCCCCTGTCCCTTTTCCTGGAAGGTTGAAGAAGGCCAAACTTGATAAACAATTTGGTAAGTTCTTGGAAGTGCTTAAGAAGCTTTATGTGAATATCCCATTCACAGAGGCTCTTTCTCAAATGCCAGCCTACGCAAAATTTTTGAAAGAGATCTTGTCCAAGAAGAGGAATTTGGAGGAAATTGGAACAGTAGCTCTAACGGCGGAATGTAGTGCTGTTATTCAGAACAACCTCGTTCCGAAGTTAGGAGATCCCGGAAGCTTCTCTATCCCATGCGAGATTGGCGAAGTCAGCGTCAAGAGAGCATTATGCGACCTGGGAGCAAGCGTAAGCGTCATTCCACTCTGCATAAGCAAGAAGTTGAACATGGGAGACTTGAAGTCAACCTCAATTTCTCTCCAACTGGCAGATCGTTCAATCAAGCATCCAGTTGGAATACTAGAAGATGTCCCGGTTAAAATTGGATCATTCTTCATTCCAGTAGACTTCGTGGTATTGGATATGAAAGCTGATAGTAATATACCAATCATCTTGGGACGACCTTTCTTGGCAACAGCTGGAGCAGTGATTGATGTGCAAAATGGGAAGCTTACTCTCAGGGTTGGATCGGAAGAAATTAGCTTCGACATGATGCAAGTCATCAAGACAGAGATCCCGGAAAGTTCTTGTTATCGGATTGATGTTATTGACGAGGCTGTCCAAGAAGTCTCTGCACAAGAGACTCATGCAGATCCACTGCTCACCTGTATTGCTGATGCAAGATCTTCAGGGGATGTAGATGAAGTAGTAGCGGCAGCTGCTCAAGACATGGACAGGCTACCAGTTACCAGTTGTGAAGAGGCCAATAACTATGAAGTTCTGGAGAGTGAAGTTATGCAGTCTGAAGTTCAGAAGTTAGAGCTCAAACCATTGCCTCCTAAGCTTCGCTATGCATTTCTGGGTCCTGAGTCTACATACCCAGTCATCATTAATTCCGAGCTAACTGAGGAGGAAGAAGAGAAACTTCTTAAGGAGCTCCGGGTGCATAGGAAAGCAATTGGGTATGCAATTGATGATCTCACAGGGATCAACCCTTCTTTCTGTACACACAGAATTCTACTTGAGGATGGACATAAGCCTGTCATTGAACGCCAAAGACGCCTCAATGAAAACATGAAAGACGTTGTCAAAAAAGAGATCTTGAAGCTCTTAAATGCAGGGATTATATATCCAATCTCAGACAGTGAGTGGGTATCACCTGTGCATGTGGTACCTAAGAAAGGAGGGATGACGGTTGTGCCCAATGAGAATAATGAGTTGATCCCGACAAGAACAGTGACCGGATGGCGTATGTGCATCGACTACCGGAAGCTAAATAAGGCAACAAGGAAGGATCACTTTCCCCTTCCTTTCATTGATCAGATGCTCGAACGCTTGGCTAAGCATTCGTATTTTTGCTATCTTGATGGGTACTCTGGATTTTTCCAAATCCCTATCCATCCTAGTGACCAGGAGAAGACTACCTTTACATGCCCGTATGGCACTTTCGCATATCGACGAATGCCGTTTGGACTATGTAACGCACCGGCAACCTTCCAGCGGTGCATGATGGAAATATTTTCCGATTTCATCGAAGATATTATGGAGGTCTTCATGGATGATTTCTCGGTCTATGGAAAGTCGTTCGATGCATGCTTGGCAAATCTTGCAAAAGTACTTCAAAGATGTGAAGAGGCCAACCTTGTGCTTAACTGGGAGAAATGCCACTTCATGGTGAAGGAAGGGATAGTACTTGGGCACATGGTCTCTGAAAGAGGGATAGAAGTGGATCGTGCGAAGATAGAAGTTATTGAGAAATTGCCACCACCCAGCTCAGTCCGTGCAATCAGAAGTTTCTTGGGACACGCTGGATTCTATAGGAGATTTATTAAAGATTTTTCAAAGGTAGCAAAGCCTTTGACTAATCTTTTAAATAAAGATGTCCCA
>JAKUCV010003470.1:35927-82968 GCA_028386065.3 Turnera subulata | reverse complement strand
AGCAGAGTACAATTATTCAATTGCACTGCTTATTAAAACAGAAGAGAGGCAGACTTGAGGAAATCTGCTTCAACAGCACGGCAGCAAGTACTCAAAGATGCTTATTGGCATCTTTTATAGTCTTTTCTTGTCAGCTTTGACATGTCTCGAAATGAATTATTTACCTCATATCCCTCCTGGCCTTGTTGGTTCACAATCATGATCCCCAGATATCATTGTTACAGCATGCACGCACAGAAATCACATTACTGAATCTTTCTTTTTCTTTCTTTTGGTTACTGAAAACGATGGCCATTCTTACAAAGTTGGACCAGTGGAAATTGTTGTTGTAAACTATCACAAAATTTGAACCCTGGGAAAATTAGTTCTAAGATCTTCAAAATTCATTCAGCATTGTCTCTTACAGAGGGTAGGGATTTGGGGAAACCGATCCAAACCATAAACTGTGGCTCTACTACCGTGGCATCAAAGAGAGACAAGAAAACGAAAATTAAGAGTTGGACATCTTTATGACACTCCAACCTATGACCTCACTTAAGGAAAGGGACCAAGAATTGAACCTACTCCAACCAACCATGTAGTGGTACAACAATGTTCTTTAGATTTTCTTCATAGCCACTTCGTTGGTTGTTTTTGCCCTTAATCTTCCTTTTGCGCTTCTGCTGAAGTGAGATTCAGTTGCGGTTTTTCACCATAAAATGTTGGGAGACCTCGAGAGACCAGAAGTTTATTTGGTAATAGACGTGCCCAAAGACTCTATTGCAAGTACAAAAGCTTTGTCTATGTTTTAGAAGACTATAAAACCCACCTCATAACTTATAGCTACTAGGTGTATCACTCCATGCATCTAGCAGTTCTGAACCATTTGCACAACTCAATTTTAGAAGATCATATTGATTTAATTTAGATTATGAAGCCCGTACTAGCGTGAAAAAAGCACCTCTGAAGCTGGAACATCATCTTGCCAGAATTTTCTATTCAGTAGCTCAAGTTAGTTGCAGCTTAAGCTCCACAGAATTTGCCAACAAGCACCCAAATCCGTATAAACTTTTGTCTAACAATTAAGGCACCCATTCTTAAGAAAAATAAACAGCAAAGAAACGCTAAATAAGTCGGACTGAGAACTTTCAGGGGAATAGCAAATAAAACCCTAGTTAAAATCAAATACTTGATTTCAAAATGTTAAACTGCAATGGAGTATCATGATCACAAATAAGTTCAACAAAGAAGGGGCACAGCACTAGACATGAGCTTGTTAAAGCAGGCTAATTTTATGCACCATCCACAAAAACAAAAAAGACACTTCACTGTCACAGAGCCTCACTCCTTAAACTACCTAACAGAAACAGAACATGCTCCACTAGTCAAATGAATAATTTACTGGCGGAGTTCAGCCTTCTTCTTTTGCCACAGCCTGTCTAGGGCACTGTCGGCATCACCCTGCAAAAGTGGAGCACCGAAGTGACTACATAAGTTCGAGGAACAGAACAACATCAAAACTAAAGTGACTGCAGAAGTTCAAGGAACAGAGCAACTTCAAAACAAGGGAGGTTTTAAAACCACACAAATAGAACATATTTGTATACATCATTCAAGCTCAAGACCAGGAATTGAATGCATTGATGGGAACCTGAAATCACATCATCAACTTCCAAGCTTCATCTGCATATATGCTAGTAGAAAAGTGTTCCCATTAATGCATCAGGAAAACCGAACCTACTGCAATTCCTATGTCTCATTGCAATTCCTGTACCCCTCCAAATTCCTATATCCAACCCATAGGTCTAAGCACCAATACTGAATGATTGAAGTCCAACCAATAGCAGTCATTTGAAGCAACTCTTAAAACCCAGTATGCCTATTGTCACTGTTACCAATCTGCCCACTTCCAAACATTTGCAAATCATATCCATCCACACTAACCAACCCAAATCCTAACTCTTACCCAAAAGAACCATCCAAATTCCAGACTCGTAGTTTATAATACCGTAGGACCAAAAACAAGTCTTGACGACTCTATAGCACTACAATACTCTAGCATCTGATTAAGTCTCTGTTTAGCAACAACAACATCAAACAAACAATAATTATAGGAAGCAGAGAGGTAGAGAAGTTAAGTACCTGGGCACGGACAAAGCCGCAGAGGGCGAAGGTGGAGAACTGATCGTTGTAGCGGCCGTTAGCATCCAAGTGGCCGATGTTAATCTGGACGGATGCGTGGTCCTTGGAGGTGATAAGCCTGTTTGTGGCTGAGCTGCAAACACACACACACACACAAAACAACAATTAGAGCTGATTCCGGCGAGCTCGTTGTTTAACCCTAATTTAAACTAAAGGGAAACGAAATGAGATTTGGAAAATACAACAAAACTTTGGCGTTTGGGATTCGTACCACTTCCTGGGGATGTAAAGATCCATGTTCTTTCCCTCTTCGTTCTGCATCTTTGCTGGATCGGAGGATTAGGTGCTCGGTAGAGGGAGTGAGGGAGGCGGCGGCGGCAGCTGCTGCGGTAGAGTCTGCGAGGGAGAGAGTTGTTAGTTGGCAAAGAGAAGCGAGGGTTTTTTAGCGCCCTTTTATAGCTGTATAGTGTTGGTCACAAACCCTAGTTTGTGGAATCTACACAAAATAATATTCATGAATAACTAAATTCTTTAAACAATAAAGGAAGAAACTAATAATAAGGCAAGGTAAATTTTGCTAAGGTTATTTTAAGTTTTAAATTTTTTAAATTGGTTTTTATGTATTAAAGCAGAATGTATAATTTTTATGAAAGGATGGAATAGTTTATAAATGGAGTTTTAGCCTCTGAAAGAGTGTTATGAGTGAACCCAATGATAATACGATATTTAGATAGCATTTTTTTTTAATTCATACAAAAAAAATTAGCTGGAAAATTGCCCAAGTGTGTTTCTTGACACTTAGAGAAACAAATTAAAAGAATATTTTGTTCTAATATTACGAGTTAATCGGATGGTTGGATTCAATAAATCGCAAAAGGCTAAAGACTTTATTAAAATCCAATGATTAAAGAAGTGAAAAAAAAAGGAAAAATATATGAGTTAAAGTTGCTAACAAAAGTACATATGAATGTCTTGTTAAAATATTTTCAAAGTAAAAATAAATATTAATGACTAAACTAGAATGATAGAAATACGAGCCCGAGATACTCATAAGCCTTACAAACAGTCCTCCGCACTATAATACTCGAGGCGACAAGAAGAAATCCAACAACAATCAACCTACGACTGCACACCACCCATTTAGTCAATCTTCAAAGCTTCCCGCCAACGAGGGTTGGCTTAGTTGGTTGAGATTCAATCAACATTTCTATTAAGTTGAGACTTCGATCCCAACCGGACATTCATCTTAGTGAGTAATCTATAAATACCACTATATGCGCTCAACAGGTTTACTTCTCTCCTACTCCCTTTCACCGTGGGAATACTGCGTGAAGCTTTCTAATTTTATGATAAGTCAGAAAATACTTAAAAGATTTATATTGATATAGTTTTTTTAGAAAAAAATTGTTAAACAACCTTGTTATTATTATTTGAAATTAATATCTTTCACTCTATTGATAATTTTTAAGATTCTAAATATTTTTTATGTGTTTTCAAATTAAGTGATGATATTAAAGCGATGACTTAGTGATATCATTACTACATTGTTTTATGTCGTGGATTAGAAGTATGGCAAGTGTTTAACATAAAAAATCAAAACAAACACTCATGAAGTTTAGTCTTATATTTAAATACTTCCATGTTTAACCTATTTTATATGTTTATTGTATTTTGTGTATTTAATTTTTTTGGTACATTATTCGTGAGTATTGTTAGATTCTACCTATCATCCTAACATTATTATAATTGGTTTTTTGGTTGATCGTCATTAGCATGTTTAAAATAGATCGCATATTAGTTGGGCCATTTCTTATGTTTCAGATCTTATATACATATAAACATTTTCTTAAATAGGGCCTTCTTTTCTTTTAAATGGTTCACCTTATTTTCACTTTCAGCCCAACAATACCTTTTCTAAATCACATTTGTTTATTGAGCCCTTTTATTCGGCTTAGTCAATTATGGGCCTAAATTGTTAAATCACCACTATTCTTTTAAATGATATGGCGTCGTTTCAAAAGATAATGGGAAAGTAGTACTTGCAGCAAACACACTAGCCACAACGGCTATTTGGAAAAGGGTCGTCTTCTTACTTTCAAACTTTGTACTATGCCTTCTTCATCAAAAATCTTATCTTTTACATACAACAAATTCTGAAATCTTCCAGAATCCTCAAAGCCAAAAGAGCAAGAAATCATTCTGATTCTTCAAGGCCAAAAGAGCAACGGTTATGAGGACGCTTTCTTGTCCTTTTAGAAGACTCAAGACAAAGCAACAACCCTTTTTGTGGATTAGAGAAGGAAGGTACACTTCCATGTGTACAAACATGAGAGGAAGATGAAGTGGAGCTCAAAACTTCCACCAATCAAATGTTGGGGCTGTTTTTCTGTCTTATTGGAGTCCCAAACTGTGAAGAAAGGATTCTAGAAGGCACAAGAGCATCAAAGAGGCATTTTGAAGAGTTGGGTACTTGTGCAGTAAGTTTAGTAAGTCATTTGGCACCATATCTCAAACCCTCTTTTGGAAAAAGGCTCTCTTTTGTCCCATTCTTCAATAGATCCGTTGGGAGCCTTTAAGGATATTATAAATAGGCCATTTCCTTCCTGAAAGTGAAGGCAAGCAATTGAAGATTGGACTAATTGAGTTTGTAACAGCCCGGGTAAAATTTTTGGATTTTTACCGGGACTGTAAAAGTCTTTTTACCGTGATTTACTGTTGAATTAATCTTGGGTAATTAATTCAAGGTAAATCGGGCGTCGTTTTTCGAAACCGAGAGTTTTCCCGTGCTCGTGATTTTCCCGTGGATTTTTCGGGCCTAAGTTGGTATTTTTCGGGTCCCGGGATTTTCGGAAAAATCACACCGAAAAATAACTAAGGGGGTATCAGTTATTTTCTGGTCCGGACCGGACTCGCTCCAGATTATTGCATTATTGAGTTCACATGTTGAATAGTAAAAAAAGAACACAGATTAAAGCCGGTGAAGAGGAAAGAAAAGAGAAAAGGAAGAAGAGAAAAAAAGGAGAGGAAAAGAGAAAAAAAAGAGGGAAGAAAAAGAAAAAGAGAGAGAAAAGAAAGAAGAAGAAAGAAAAGAGAGGGAGAGAAAAAAAGGAAGAAAAAAAAAGTAGAAGAAAAGAACCGAGGGAAGGAGAGGAAAAATAAGGGAAAAAAAAAAGAAAGAAGGAAAAAAAATAGAATGAAAATCAGATGAAAATCGGAAGAAAAAAAGAAAAGAGAGAAATTTTTTTTAAAAAAGAAGGAAATGGGAGGAGAAGAGCTGCCGCCGGACACCACCTGCACCCGGCCGAACCACCAGCACGCATCACGACCCAGCCGCCTTCGTCTTCTCCCCGCGACGCCGTCCGAGCCCTGCAACCGCTGCTGCAGCGCCGTCCAGCCAAGGCGTGCCCGATGGAGCGAGCCACAACCAGACGGGTCGCGCCATCACCTCGCCCACACCGGCCGTCACCACCTTTCTCGCCGCCTTCAGTCCCTCCGCATGTCGCCTTCTTCCCTGCGTCTTCCTTCCGCCGCGAAGCCGCTCCCGTTCCGACCACGCTGCCCCGCGTCCGACGCCTAGATGAGCATGGCGGGTGAAGATCCGTTTTGGGTAGGATCTGACCCGGTTACGACGTGGGTTGACCCGACTCCACAAATGGGTTGTGGCTTGGGTTGAAGACCTGGGCTGCGCGGGAGCTGGGCCAAGTTGGCTCGGGCCTGCTGCTTGGTCCGGGCTTTGACCTGGGCTGACTCCTTTGATTGGGTTGGGTTGAGTTTGGATGTGGGCTGCATAGTATGGCCCAGTCCGTTTAATTAAAAAAAACAATTTATATATATATTTAATTATAAATAATTTGGTATATGATTTTGGAAAAAAAATTATATAATTACTTTGAGAAAATTATGGCCAATTTAATTCTGGTATTTTGAGGAAAATATAAATACATATATTTTGATAAATAGTTAAGTTTTGTTTTGGAAAACTATTATTAATTGGAAAAAAAAGTATATGTACCATGAAAATTATTTCTGGAAATTTAAATTGTGATTGTGGAAATTATATATAAATGTACTTTGTAAATTAAAGATAATTATATTTTGTGCTGGAAAATATTATTATATATAGAAAAAGATAAATATTATGTATATTCTCTGGAAATTATAAATTTGTTATCTTTTTCAGAAAATTATGGTAATTATTATTTTGGAGAAGTATTTTATTTTATGAAATTATTTTGAAAATGAAACGCCCCGACCCGTATTTACCGTACACAGTAAACACGTGCCGGAACTGTGACAACCCAACCAAAATAAGCCCAAGCATACAGTGTACACAACTGAAACCGGGCCCAACAGCCCAAAATAGGAAACATTATAGATAACAAAACCGGCCCAATGGCCCAATAATATCGATAAAATGCACAGCGGAAGACTTAATAACTCACACGACACTGTATGCGACATAGATGCAAACTATGGATCCGAGCCCTGTCCAAGGGATAACGCTGCAGCCTGTCTGGTATGCATCAAACCTGTACCACAAATAACTCATCCTACGAGATGAAAGCCCGCAGGTGAGGGGTGAGTCCGAAGTGCTCACCGACAAAGGAAAGACAGTCAATATGCAACTATAATTACTCAAGGCAAACACAGGCTAAACAGCCCAACCAAAGACCCGACCCAAAATCGGTCCAAGACCAAAAGACTCAAATAAAAACCAATGAAACACCCCGACCCGTATTTACCGTACACAGTAAACACGTGTCGGAACTGTGACAACCCAACCCAAATAAGCCCAGCATACAGTGTATACATCAGTAACTCGAGCTCAACAGCCCAAAAATAATAACGTCAATAACAACATCATCGGCCCAAAGGCCCAACAATAGTAAAAACATGCACAGCGGAAGACTTAATAACTCACAAGTACTGTATGCGACACAGATGCAAACTATGGATCCAAGCCATGTCCAAGGGATAACGCTGCAGCCTGTCTGGAATGCACCAAACCTGTACCAAAAATAACTCATCCTACGGGATGAAAGCCCGCAGGTGAGGGGTGAGTCCGAAGTGCTCACCGACGAAGGAAAGACAATCAATATGAACACTAAAATTACTCAAGGTCCAAAAACAGGCAAAAACTGCCAAATACATTCCAAACCGAAAGACTGGACCCAAAACCAGGTCCAAGATCAAAAAGACTCAAATAAAATCCAATTATCCAATTTTATCTTTTCCGGGCCCCGTCACGGATAAGCTAGGGTCGTACCAGGTTATCAACCTGTTCCTGGTGCCAGATCAAAAAGAACCCGAGATAAACATCCCAATATCAAACTCAGGGATAAACATCCCAATCAAACCGGCATCAACATTGTAACGCCCCGATTTTTGTTAATTGATTTTCACGGAATTTTCAAAAATTTTCGGTATTTAATTTCCAATTTTACCCTTACAGAATTTCCAGGAGATTTTGGTCAGGAAGATTCTTATCATTATTATTATTGTTATTTATTTCTTTGGAAGTATTTTCTTTAATGGTGATATTGACCCGTCATCAAGTTTCTTTTAGAATTTACTTGTATTTTGGGGGTGAAACACAAGGTGTGTTGTAGTTTTGTCTAAAACTACGTAGTTTTGGACTGAGCTATAACATAAAACACACACTTATGTGTGTTTTGACTTAAGGGTTGACCAAAGGAGGGGGGTGTGGTTGAAGTGTCGTCGTTTTGAATTAAAACGACACCGTTTAGTTGTTGGTGGAATCCTAACCCTAGGACTTGAATACAAATCCTCTCTTCCCTCTCTCTCTCCTCGCTTTTTCTTTTCTTTTCTCTCACATGCAGCCACACTGACTCCTTTCCTCTCAAAAATTTTGCTTTCATCTCTCTCTCTCCAATTTGTACTCTCAGCCACAAAAATAAAACTGCCATTTAGCTTTTATCCATCTCCCCATTGTTGCATCAGTTCTTTTGCTAGTGGTGTGATGGTTGTTGAGATTTCTAGTGGCGTGCGGGTCAGCTCCGGCATGGGCTCGGTTTGGAGGTTCAATCGGGTAACAACCTGATGCTACTTTCATCTTTTCTTCCTTGTTCTGTCCGATTTCTTTCTCTCTTTGAGTTTCTAAGTTAAACACGATTTAATGGGGTTGTATTATGTGATTGGTTGTGCTGATGGAGGACGCATGTGGGCTTGGTGTTGATGCTCTGAAAAATCCGATTTTTGTTGGGTTGTAGGCTCGGGCTTCTGTTTTGGTTGTTAGAACTAGTGATATAACACTGGTCCGAGGAATGCAGGGTCATAGTCTCGAGCAGATTGGTGGTATGTGTTCTAACTACTATCCATTGTTAATGTTTTGGAGTCTTGTTTTTGTGGTTGTTTGGAGTTTGGATAGTATGCGGTCTCGGGTTTTATGTTGTTTGTGATTTATGGGTTTGGTGTACCCACTAAGCTCTTGGGGCTTTGTAATAAGAATTGTTAGTGGCGTCAATCGATAAAGGAATAATAAAATAATAATGATTCAACCTCCATTATGTTTAAATCTTATAAAGAAGGTGCTACAAACTGCTTTATTATGGAGGCTTGCACTAACGTGGCATTTACATAAAGTTGAGGGGTGGATATGTGTCATCTCTGGTTTAGTGCGCTACAATACATGATGTTTTCTTTTTTGAAATTCCTCCCTCATATCATCATATTTATGTGCATATTTTATGCAAACATGGACACCCTAATTTACTTTAAATGTGAGTTGGCAGTAATAGAGGCTTTTGGCTTGTCTCAATGCAAGATTAAACACTCAAAAAAAAAAATTCTACCAGTCTAATAGATTTGCCATGAGGTTTGGCACCGTAGAACTTTGGATTCTACGCATTTAGTTTTTAAATGGACTCTCCAAGTTTTAAAATGAGTTTTCAGTTTCAACATCGCCATTTATAAAATTGATTATTTTTGGGTTGGGTCTTAATCCTTTAAATAACACGTGAGGCTAAGGGTCATTGCCCGAAAATTTATTTAGCTAGTGCATGCCATGCATGCATCTCATCATCTTGCATATTTGTATATGTAATTGTGATTGGGTTAAATTATAGGAACCCGACTATGTTGAGGTAGGAGATGGCTTCTCTTCCAAGATGTTTCTAACGATCTAGGTGAGGACTTATAAACCTTTGTATGCATTACTGCCTACAATGCTCGGTTAATTGTCTTGGTATATAAGTGGTATTATTTGTTTGGTCTTGAATGCTGTATGCATGCTTGCCTGTTTTGTGGATGTTCTTGCTTACACCTTGTATCTTATTGAGGATATCTCTGATGCAGTGTGCATGATTATGTGAACTGTGTACCAGTGTGATATAATATGCCTGTCGAGCATGACTTGTTTTGTGTGTTAAATAACGTGATATATGGTTTTTCTGGTTTGTGTGGTGGACTATGGGCTGGAGGCCCGGACTTGAGAATAAGATGTAAAATCCACACAAACCTGGACAATCATATGTAATGGTACACGAAACTCTTTAAGCATAATTGAGAATAAGATACTATAATAATTCTACTGTGGGGCTGTTGACCCGTTGGTTCGAGCGGGAAGTGATACCCCTCGGGATTTCATGCGGTTTTGCATGGTATATGCGGTTTAGCATATGGGTCTGTTATGACCGGTTCTACCTCCCTCTTTTTACCTCCCCCTTTCTACCTCCCTCTTTCTCTCTGTCTGTCTCTCTCTCTATGATGGTATTTGGGCTTGGGCCCTGATTGTATTTGGGCTTATGCCCGGGTTGTCTGATCAGACGGGACCGAGCTCGACGCACACAGTAGAGGGCCCTAATAAAACATTTAAACCTAATAACAAAGGTAATAAAATAAGTAATGAAAAGTGATGGTTTGAAGTCTGGTGATGACTTGTGTTGTGTATTGTGAATTGTTTGTGCACTGTGTTTGCTATTACCTAATGCCGGTGTACTTGTAGTTGATTTGTATTTGTATATTATTGGTTTATTTGTTTGTGGTGAGACAGTGGTTGGTCTCACCCCCTCACAGTCTTGTCACAGGTTAACTGTTCTTTGAGTAGTGGTGCATGGCAGCAGGTGGCGGTGCTTTCCTCCTCGGGTCGGATCCATAGGGTGCATTACATTCATATTTGTTTATGTATTTGTCTTCCGCTGCATACTCAAATTGTATTACTTATTGTATGATATATTGCGTAATTATATGATGATTATCTTATTTGTGTCGTATCCCGGGTAGAAAGGGCAGTTCAGTCTTTTCACATGCTTTAATTAGATATTTTGGGATACGGGTGTTTAGTTGATGATTTTCGTGTCCCGGGATTGATAAGGGCAAATTTGGTCATTTCATATTTAAAATATAGTTTATATTAACAAATTGGGACACGGGCGTTTCAGTTGGTAGAGGAGCAAGCTGTAGATCTTTTGGGATGTGTTAATAAGCTTTGTGTTTTTTTGTGCGCATAGTCTGCTCCTTTTTGAGTCGGTTGTTGAATGGTCTTATGCATTCATGTAGTGAGTCGTACTATGGATCCAGTGGAGGAGACGCACCTGCTGAGGGTCAAAGTGACCCAGTATTGTCATGGAAATGGTATACTTGCTTTTACAGCTTAGACTGTAGTAAAGTTTATTTTGTGGTGTATCCATTGCTTTATCAGAGTCGGTGTAGACTCTTGATTCTTTGCTTACGTTTCTTGACGGTGTGAGTACACTTTTGTTGCTTCTCATTTTGTTGTTGCCGGAAGGTGTTTCCTACGGTAACATGTCTGATAGTTCTAGAAATAGAACTGGCCAATACAAGTAAGAACCATCGGTTTGTTTTTGATGTTATCTGTTAAGAGATGATCTGATATGATGCTTATCGATACGATTCTTGTAATCTTTGTGATCATGTTATTTGTGGTTTGATTATCTGAGTTTAAGGACTTGAATTTACTGGTGAATTATTATATGGTTAAATTTTGTTTGGAGTTCGAGCTGATAGTTGTTGATTAAATTTGAGTTTGATTTAATAGTATATTTGGGAGGATATCTTATTAATGATATTTGAGGTTCTTAACTTTGTGAGATTTGAGATATTAGTGGTGATTGTGATAAAAAGGTTTTGATCATGGATCTTGGTTGAGGTTATAATTCATGTGCTAAATGAGAAGCTGGTAGTATGTTCATATTGAGGTTTGATTTTGAGGTGATCTCGGGAATTGAGAATTCGTCGCTAGTTACCTTGGGCGATAGACTTATAAGTATGAGTTAGGCAAGGATGTTTGGGTCTCAAGGAATCCATGGTATAGAATTATAATTGTGATACTTCTGTAATGATTGCGTTCTAGTGCCTAAGGTATGATTTCGAGATTTATACAAATTTTGGCTGAATTGGCATGAGAGAAGGAAATGTTTTGAGATTCGGAACATGAAATAGATTATGGATTTTGGTCCTGAGGTATTCACTATGGGATTGATGATCTTGTTACTTAGGTAACAATTTTGGGTTCGGTTATTTGAGGATATGCTTAATGTGCTAAAAGATTGGATATATTTGCTTGAGTGATGATAGATGTGATGGTTTATGGATTCTGGTATTAATGATTGTGGTGATGAATGGATAAAACTCTTGGGTTAATGCTTTGATCTTATGCTCTATTGATCATGTTTGGCTAAAGTCGATGATCGACTTGGTATATCTGAGTTCTTGCTTGGAAGTGTGAATGAAGAACATGATGACACCATTGTGTCAGTTAAGCACTTGGTGGCTTGATTTGTTCTGTAAATTTCGAGGACGAAATTTTGTTAAGTGGGGTAGAACTGTAACGCCCCGATTTTCGTTAATTGATTTTCACGGAATTTTCAAAAATTTTCGGTATTTAATTTCCAATTTTACCCTTACAGGATTTCCAGGAGATTTTGGTCAGGAAGATTCTTATCATTATTATTATTGTTATTGATTTCTTTGGAAATAATTTCTTTAATGGTGATATTGACCCGTCATCGAGTTTCTTTTAGAATTTACTTGTATGTTGGGGGTGAAACACAAGATGTGTTGTAGTTTTGTCTAAAACTACGTAGTTTTGGACTGAGCTATAACATAAAACACACACTTATATGTGTTTTGACTTAAGGGTTGACTAAAGGAGGGGGGTGTGGTTGAAGTGTCGTCGTTTTGAATTAAAACGACACCGTTTAGTTGTTGGTGGAATCCTAACCCTAGGACTTGAATACAAATCCTCTCTTCCCTCTCTCTCTCCTCGCTTTTTCTTTTCTTTTCTCTCACACGCAGCCACACTGACTCCTTTCCTCTCAAAAATTTTGCTTTCTTCTCTCTCTCTCTCTCCAATTTGTACTCTCAGCCACAAAAATAAAACCGCCATTTAGCTTTTATCCATCTCCCCATTGTTGCATCAGTTCTTTTGCTAGTGGTGTGATGGTTGTTGAGATTTCTAGTGGCGTGCGGGTCAGCTCCGGCATGGGCTCGGTTTGGAGGTTCAATCGGGTAACAACCTGATGCTACTTTCATCTTTTCTTCCTTGTTCTGTCCGATTTCTTTCTCTCTTTGAGTTTCTAAGTTAAACACGATTTAATGGGGTTGTATTATGTGATTGGTTGTGCTGATGGAGGACGCATGTGGGCTTGGTGTTGATGCTCTGAAAAATCCGATTTTTGTTGGGTTGTAGGCTCGGGCTTCTGTTTTAGTTGTTAGAACTAGTGATATGACACTAGTCCGAGGAATGCAGGGGCATAGTCTCGAGCAGATTGGTGGTATGTGTTCTAACTACTATCCATTGTTAATGTTTTGGAGTCTTGTTTTTGTGGTTGTTTGGAGTTTGGACAGTGTGCGGTCTCGGGTTTTATGTTGTTTGTGATTTATGGGTTTGGTGTACCCACTAAGCTCTTGGGGCTTTGTAATAAGAATTGTTAGTGGTGTCAATCGATAAAGGAATAATAAAATAATAATGATTCAACCTCCATTATGTTTAAATCTTATAAAGAAGGTGCTACAAACTGCTTTATTATGGAGGCTTGCACTAACGTGGCATTTACATAAAGTTGAGGGGTGGATATGTGTCATCTCTGGTTTAGTGCGCTGCAATACATGATGTTTTCATTTTGAAATTCCTCCCTCATATCATCATATTTATGTGCATATTTTATGCAAACATGGACACCCTAATTTACTTTAAATGTGAGTTGGCAGTAATAGAGGCTTTTGGCTTGTCTCAATGCAAGATTAAACACTCAAAAAAAAAAAAATTCTACCAGTCTAATAGATTTGCCATGAGGTTTGGCGCCGTAGAACTTTGGATTCTACGCATTTAGTTTTTAAATGGACTCTCCAAGTTTTAAAATGAGTTTTCAGTTTCAACATCGCCATTTATAAAATTGATTATTTTTGGGTTGGGTCTTAATCCTTTAAATAACACGTGAGGCTAAGGGTCATTGTCTGAAAATTTATTTAGCTAGTGCATGCCATGCATGCATCTCATCATCTTGCATATTTGTATATGTAATTGTGATTGGGTTAAATTATAGGAACCCGACTATGTTGAGGTAGGAGATGGCTTCTCTTCCAAGATGTTTCTAACGATCTAGGTGAGGACTTATAAACCTTTGTATGCATTACTGCCTACAATGCTCGGTTAATTGTCTTGGTATATAAGTGGTATTATTTGTTTGGTCTTGAATGGTGTATGCATGCTTGCCTGTTTTGTGGATGTTCTTGCTTACACCTTGTATCTTATTGAGGATATCTCTGATGCAGTGTGCATGATTATGTGAGCTGTGTACCAGTGTGATATAATATGTCTGTCGAGCATGACTTTTTTTGTGTGTTAAATAACGTGATATATGATTTTTGTGGTTTGTGTGGTGGACTATAGGCTGGAGGCCCGGACTTGAGAATAAGATGTAAAATCCACACAAACCTGGACAATCATATGTAATGGTACACGAAACTCTTTAAGCATAATTGAGAATAAGATACTATAATAATTCTACTGTGGGGCTGTTGACCCGTTGGTTCGAGCGGGAAGTGATACCCCTCGGGATTTCATGCGGTTTAGCATATGGGTCTGTTATGACCGGTTCTACCTCCCTCTTTCTACCTCCCCCTTTCTACCTCCCTCTTTCTCTCTGTCTGTCTCTCTCTCTATGATGGTATTTGGGCTTGGGCCCTGATTGTATTTGGGCTTATGCCCGGGTTGTCTGATCAGACGGGACCGAGCTCGACGCACACAGTAGAGGGCCCTAATAAAACATTTAAACCTAATAACAAAGGTAATAAAATAAGTAATGAAAAGTGATGGTTTGAAGTCTGGTGATGACATGTGTTGTGTATTGTGAATTGTTTGTGCACTGTGTTTGCTATTGCCTAATGCCGGTGTACTTGTAGTTGATTTGTATTTGTATATTATTGGTTTATTTGTTTGTAGTGAGACAGTGGTTGGTCTCACCCCCTCACAGTCTTGTCACAGGTTAACTGTTCTTTGAGTAGTGGTGCATGGCAGCAGGTGGCGGTGCTTTCCTCCTCGGGTCGGATCCATAGGGTGCATTACATTCATATTTGTTTATGTATTTGTCTTCCGTTGCATACTCAAATTGTATTACTTATTGTATGATATATTGCGTAATTATATGATGATTATCTTATTTGTGTCGTACCCCGGGTAGAAAGGGCAGTTCAGTCTTTTCACATGCTTTAATTAGATATTTTGGGATACGGGTGTTTAGTTGATGATTTTCGTGTCCCGGGATTGATAAGGGCAAATTTGGTCATTTCATATTTAAAATATAGTTTATATTAACAAATTGGGACACGGACGTTTCAAACATGCCCATCACAAGTAACCCAGATCATGGCACCACAAAACAGTCTCAAACCATCCGGTCGTACCTCTACTTACCACGTGACAACTATATTATCATCATCAAACAAAATCACAGGGATCGACATCCCTAACCAGAATACCGGGATAGAAATCCCATCCAAAATACCAAGGACCGACATCCTTGTCTCAATTTATTACTAATCCATTATTCTTAAACCAAATGACGCAAGGATAAACATCCAAAACCGACATGGGATAAACATCCCGACCACGATCAAGACAATGGGATAAACATCCCGAAACATAACACAGCAATACAATACTCAACAGTGCAATAACCAACAAAACAAAATAACCGAGTAATACAGGCACATATTGAAGGAAATCCATCCTCACCTTGGCCGATTACTCAACTCCGGAAACAATGACCGGTCCGACGCCGGCTCCTCGGGAAACTGCCCGATATCCAAACCTATACCATAAGACAATATATACACATAAATACATATAATCGGTATACTATGATGCCAATACTACGATATATACCCATCCCGGTTCTTATCCGTTATTATTATCTTTTACCGAAAATATTATGCCGTATGTATATCCGAATATAATTTCGGTACCATACTTTAATTAAAACTCTTTTCAAAATATTTTCATAAAATAACTATAATTTTCCAAAATAATAATCTCCATAATTTTTCCAGAAAAATAATAACCTATTTATAATTTTCAGAAAATATATATAGTATTTATCTTTTCTAAATATATATAGTAATAATATTTTTCAACACAAAATATAATTAACTTTAATTTCCAAAATACATATTTATATACATATACCAAAATCATAATTTTCCAGATGAAATAATGTACATATTAAATTTTCAGAAATTATTTCAAGGTATATTTATATATTTTCCAAGTAACATTAGTTTTTTTTTCCAAAACATAACTTAATTTTTTATCAAAATAAATATATTTATATTTTAATTAAAATTCCAGAATCAAATTGTCCATAATTTTCTCAAGATAACTATATAATATTTCCCAAAATTATATATCACATTGTAAATAAATAAATATATATAAATATAAATTGTTTTTTATTAAATTAACGGACTGGGCCATGAACAGTGCCGGCCCAGACCCTGCACAGTGCCAAGCCCAGGCCTGTGCAGAGCCCAACAGCACAGTCCGGCCCCACGCCCGAAACACAAACCCAACCCAAACTGAAAACCCAGTTCGCGAACCGTTTCAACAAACGGATCTTGCAAGTTCTGGGTCTTACCTCCGGGTTGTGCAGCTGGCGACGACGGCGAGGCGCGAGGAAGGGCGAGCGAGCACAGCACGTCGTCAGGGCGGCATGAGCGGCGCGGGGGCGGCGGAAGACTGGCGTGAAGTTGTCGGCAGCGGTTGCAGAAGCGAAGGAAGCAGGATCCACGGGTCCTCCTCCGGGTCATCGGCGCGTCGCGGGTCTACAGGCTGAGGAAGACGACGGGGGCGACGGCAACAGGTCGGCGACTCCACGGGGAAGAGGTGGAAGGCGGCGGTGTGGCGAGACACGGCGGGGAACGGCGGCGTGTGCACAGTAACCCCCTGGGTTGACGATGAACAGTTCACCGGCCCTTTTTTTTCTTTTTCTTCTTTTTTTTCTTTCTATTTTTTGATTTTTCCTTTTTTTTCTTTTTTTCTATCCTTCCTCTCTGTTTTCTTTTTCTATATATATTTTTTTCTATTTTTTTATTTCTTTTCTATTTTTCCTTTTTTTTCTTCTCTTCTTCTTTTTTTTTCCCCCTCTCTTTTCTTTTCTTTTCTCTCTCTTTTTTTTCTTTTTCTTCTCTTCTCTTCCTCTCTTCCTCTCCTTCTCCAGATTTCTTCTTTTTATAACCGGTGGTGAACTGTTAATCATGTGATTAACAATAATGCAGGCGGGTCCGAATCGGACCAGAAAATAACTGATACCCCCTTAGTTATTTTCCGGTGTGATTTTCCGAGAAATTCCGAGACCCGAAAAATCCAAGAAAAAATCACGAGCGCGGGAAAACTCTCGGTTTCAAAAAACGACTCCCGATTTACCTTGAATTAATTACCCAAGATTAATTCAACAGTAAATCACGGTAAAACGACTTCTATAGTCCCGGTAAAAATCAAAAATTTTACCCGGGCTGTTACAACCAATGCCCAATTTTATCTTTCCGGGCCCCGCCACGGATAAGTTAGGGTCGTACCAGGTTATCAACCTGCTCCTGGTGCCAGATCAAAAAAAACCCGGGATCAACATCCCAATATCAAACTCAGGGATAAACTTCTCAATCAAACCGGCATCAACATGCCCATCACAAGTAACGCAGATCATGACCACCACAAAATAGTCTCAAACCATCCGGTCGTACCTCTACTTACCACGTGACAATTATATTATCAACATCAAAATCAAATCACAGGGATCGACATCCCTAACCCAAAATACCGGGATAGACATCCCAAACCAAACCAAGGATCGACATCCTTGTCACAATTTATTATTAATCCATTATTCTTAATCAAAAAAAAACGCAAGACAAACATCCAAAAACCAATCACAATACTGGGATAAACATCCCGACAATAATCAAGACAATTGCAACATGCAAATAATCAACAAACACAATAACCGAGTAATATAGGCACATATTGAAGGAAATCCATCCTCACCTTGGCCGATTACTCAACTTCGGAGACAATGTCCGGTCCGACGCCGGCTCCTCGGGAAACTGCCCGATATCCAAACCTATACAGCAAAACCATATATACACATAAATGCACATAAGAGTATGTCATGATGCCAATACTGCGAAATTACCCATCCCGGTTACATATCTGTTATTATTAACTTTTACCGGAAATGTTTACCGTACGTATTTCCGAATATAATTTCGGTACCCTACTTTAATTAAAATTCTTTTAAAAAATATTTTCATAAATAATTATAATTTCCAAAATTATGGTTTCCATAATTTTTCCAGAAAAGTAATAACCTATTTACAATTTTCAGAAAATATTATATAGTATTTATCTTTTTCTATATTTAATAATGTTTTCCAACACAAAATTATAATCACCTTTAATTTCCAAAGTACATATATATATATATATAATTTCCACAACCATAATTTTCCAGGCAAAATAATATATGTACATAAAATTTCCAGGAATTATTTTTATGGCAATTATATATTTTTCCAAATAATATTAGTTTTTCCAAAACAAAACTTAATTATTTATCAAAGTATATATATTTATATTTTTCTCAAAATACTAGAATTAAATTGGCAATAATTTTCTCAAAATAAATATACATTTTTTCCAAAATTAATTTCCAGAATATAAATAAATACATATATATATTGTTTTTTAAAAAAAATTAATCGGGCTGGGCCATGAACTGTGCCGGCCCAGACCCTGCACCGTGCCAAGCCCAGGCCCGTGCAAAGCCCAGCAGCACAGTCCGGCCCACGCCCAAGCCCAAATCAAACCCAGCCCACTATTCACAGCACGCGACCCGTTTTCACGAAACGGATCTTTGCAAAACTGGGCCTTACCTCCGGGTTGTAGCGGCTGGGGACGACGGCAGCGAGCGCGGGAGGAAGGGCGAGCACATCCACAGCAGCGGCGGTCGATGGCGTCTCCAGGGGCGGTGGAACGGCGGCGCTGCATCGTCGGCGTGAGGCGGCAGGCGCGGAAGAGGCAGATCCGCGGGTCTGCTCCTCGTGTCGACGGCGAGTCTCGCGGCGGAAGGCGACGGGGGCGACGGGGCTGAGGTCGCGTCGGCGTGAAGAAGCTCCTGGTGGCGGCGGTGGCACGAGACTCGGCCCGGAGCGTCTCGAGGTGAACAGTGGCAGGCTCGGTTGAGGGTGACGAACTGTTCACTCCTTCCCCTTTTTTTCCTTCCTTTTTCTTTCTTTTTCCTTAATTTCTTTTTCTTTTCTTTCTATTTTTCTGATTTTCCTTCCTTTTTTTCATTTCCTGTTTCTATTTTTTTCCCTTTTCTTTTTTTTCCTCTTTTTCCTCTCTATTTCTGTTTTCTTTTTTCTATTTTTTTTTCCTTTTTCTTTTCTTTTTTTTCTTTCTCTCTTTTCTTTTCTTTTTCTCTCTTTTTCTTTTTCTCTCTTTTTTTCTCTTCTCCTCTCTTTTTTTCTCTTCTTTTCTTCCTCTCCTTCTTCCTCTGCTTTCTTCTTTTTATAACCGGTGAACACTGTGCACATGTGACTTCTCAATAATGCAGCCTATCTGCATTATAGAGCGAGTCCAGTCCGGACCAGAAAATAATTGATACCCCTTAGTTATTTTCCGGTGTGATTTTTCGAGAAATTCCGAAACCCGAAAAATACCAACTTAGGCCCGAAAAATCCACGGAAAAATCACGAGCGCGGGAAAACTCTCGGTTTCGAAAAACGACGCCCTATTTACCTTGAATTAATTACCCAAGATTAATTCAACAGTAAATCACGGTAAAAAGACTTTTACAGTCTCGGTGAAAATCAAAAATTTTACCCGGGCTGTTACAGAAAAAGAGTTTTAATTAAAGTATGGTATCGAAATTATATTCGGATATACGTATGGAATAATATTTTCGGTAAATGGAAATAATAAAGGATAAGAACCGGGAAGGGTAATTTCGCAGTTTGGCATCATAGTATACCGATTATGTGCATTTATGTGTATATGTGTTTTGTTGTATAGGTTCGGACATAGGGCAGTTTCCCGAGGAGCCGGCGTCGGACTGGTCATTGTTTCCGGAGTTGAGTAATCGGCCAAGGTGAGGATGGATTTCCTTCAATATGTGCCTGTATTATTCGGTTATTATGTTTGTTGATTATTGCATTGTTGGTTGCTTTTGTTGTGAATGTGGTCGGGATGTTTATCCCATGTTGGCTTTTGGGATGTGTTATCCCCGTGTTGATTTTCTGTGTCTTTTGGATTAAGTATAAAGGATTAAATAATAAATTGTGACAAGGATGTCGATCCTTGGTTTTGGATGGGATGTCTATCCCGGTATCTTGGTTAGGGATGTCGATCCCTGTGATTTGATTTTAGTGACGGTATTATAATTGTCGCGTGGTAAGTAGTGGTACGACCGGATGGTTTGAGACTGTTTTGTGGTGGCCATGATCTGGGTTACTTGTGATGGGCATGTTGATGCCGGTTTGATTGGGATGTTGATCCTTGAGTTTGATATTGGGATGTTGATCCCGGGTTCTTTTTGATCTGGCACCAGGAACAGGTTGATAACCTGGTACGACCCTAGCTTATCCGTGACGGGGCCCGGAAAGATAAAATTGGAAAATTGGATTTTATTTGAGTCTTTTTGGTCTTGGACCGGTTTTGGGTCTTGTCTTTCGATTTGGTGTATTTTGGTGGTTTTTACTTGTTTTCGACTTGAGTAATTTACAGTGTTCATATTGATTGTCTTTCCTTCATCGGTGAGCACTTCGGACTCACCCCTCACCTGCGGGCTTTCATCCCGTAGGGTGAGTTATTTGTGGTACAGGTTTGGTGCATTCCAGACAGGCTGCGGCGTTATCCCTTGGACAGGGCTTGGATCCATAGTTTGCATCTATGTCGCATACAGTGTTTATGTGAGTTATAAGTCTCTCGCTGTGCATTTTATTGATATTATTGGGCCATTGGGCCGGTTTTGTTATTTATGATGTTTTCTATTTTGGGCTGTTGGGCCCGGGTTTCAGTTGTGTACACTGTATGCTTGGGCTTATTTTGGTTGGGTTGTCACAGTTCCGGCACGTGTTTACTGTATACGGTAAATACGGGTCGGGACGTTTCAGAGTTGAAGCTTGCTAATTGTGCTTAAACACCTTTATGAGATTTTTGTGCAAAACTTGTAATCAAGAGTGAGTCACTCTTGGGTTGTTGAAAATTCTTCCTTGAGTGAGATTGGGTTGATTTTACTCAAGGGGTTGTAAAGGTTTGAAGCTTGAGCTTTTAAAAATGCTTTGGGTATAGGTTAGAGAGTGAGCCTTTGAAAACTCTTGTATAGGTTAGAGAGTGAGCCTTTGAAAACTCTTGTATAGGTTGGAGAGTGAGCCTTGGGAAAACTCTTGTTAAGGTTTGAGCTTGATCCTTGAAAAAGCTTGGTTGTAAAGAGGTTGGACTTCACCTTGGAAGAAGTCACTTAGTGGATTTTTGAAATCTCAAGGGGGAGCCTTGAGTAGTGGATGTACCCATAGGATTTAGGGGGAACCACTCTAAATCTTTGTGTTATCTCTTTTGTGTGGATTGCTTTTAATTTTCACACTTGATCATTCATTACCTTTCCAGATTTTGGTGCCATTTTAGTTACAAAATATAATATTGTCTTGGTTGTAATTTGGTGCGAAAAGAGTTACAAAATTCATTGTTCTTCTCAACTAGCCAATTCAACCCCCCCTTCTTAGCTAGTTTGGGCCTACAATTGGTAGCGGAGCTTAGGTCTCTTTGTTTTGGATTAATCTCCTAGAGTAAAGATCACGGCTTTTGAGGGTTATAACATCCACAAAGCTCCTTACTTTGATGGTATGAATTTTGATTATTGGAAAGTAAGGATGCAAATTTTTATAGAGAGTCAAAGCTTAGAAGCTTGGGAGATTGTTGAAAGTGGTTGGAAGAGGCCACCAAAGCCTTTGAGTGATTGGAATGAATATGAGAAGTATAAAGGTGCACTTGATGCTTTGGCTAAAAATAATTTGCTATGTGGTTTAAGTGTGGTGGAATTAGAGAGAGTTAGAACTTGCAAATCTTCTCATGATATTTGGAAGCATTTGTGCACTACTCATGAGGGAAGCATTCAAGTCATGAAGACATGGGACAATCTTGATTCAAGCTCAAGTGGATCCGAAATTGAAGAACAAGAAAGTGTATATCTTATGGCTCTTGAAGATGATGAGGTAATGGATTCATCAGATGACTTTACTTTTGAGGAACTACATGATGCTTTCATTAATTTGCATGATGAATTTGAAAAGTCTTTGAAAAAGAATCGTGCATATAAGAAGCAACTTGTAGCTCTTGAAAAAGAGAAGTATATTCTTAAGGCTTCTTATAATGAGCTTAATGAGAAGTTAGCATCTAATGTTTGTGCTTGTGATGTATTCGGTAAAGAGAATGATTCTCTTAAATCTCAAGTTGTTCATTTGAAAAGTACTTTAGAAAAGTTCACTAATAGTAGAGATGGTCTTAATCTTCTATTAGGAAAACAAAGACACCCAATGCAAAAAAAAGATCTTGGTGCATCTAATGTGTCAAATGATGTTAAACTTTTTGTGTTTAATGCCTAAAACATATGAATATGGTGATACATCTTTTCCTCATTATGCTACATCATATGAACATGCTAAACCATATGCTCATGATGCTAGAACACATGTTCATAACACAAAATCACATGCTCATCATGGTAGACCACAAGCATATAGAAGAAGAAGTTATGCAAGATCATATACTCATAATAGGAGATCACATGCCTATAATTTTAGAACTCATACTCATGGAGCAAGACCACATGTTCCTTATGCTAGATCATTTGCTTACAATGAAAGATCATATGGTCACAATTTTAGATCACTAGCACATGGAGCTAGACCATCATTTTACAATTCTAAGGCATATGCTCATGGTGGTAGGCAACAATCTTACAATGCTAGAGTTCATGGTTATGATAATTTTGCTAGATGTGAACAATCTCATATTCTTTCTATCTCATATTATTTTTGTAGTAAATGTGGCCACGGTACTCGTACTTGCATATTTAAACAAAGAAAATGCAATATCGAGTATATTTGGGTACCAAAAGGTACCATGACTAACTCCAATGGACCCAACATAAAATGGGTACCAAAAACTTGATTTTTCTTTGTAGGAAAGCAAGGATGAGTGGTGATTGATGAATGGCAATACTCATACTTTTGATTAGAACCATCTTGTTTCCTTTCTAGTATCCTTTTGTATCTACTTTTGATGCTTATCTAATTGATTTGTGCATATTGCATTCATGCATTTTATACATAAGCTATGAAGGAGAAAAAGTTGGAAAAAGGTCTTGAATATCTCTACCATGGATTGATTGGAAAGGAGTTTTTTGTTTGGAAACAAATATTCTTGGTATGAAAATTTTGTGCATTTTGGGTTACATCGCTTGACACTACTTTCTGGACCTTTTTATTTGGTAGAATCTGGGTTACATCGTCCAAACACCCATTCAGCTATTTTTTATTTTGGTGTAATTTGAGTTACATCCTCAAACCACCCATTCTGCCATTCAAGGGAACTGTTACACACCGTTTGCTAATTTTTTATTTTTTTAAAAAAATGGGTAAGGGGTTTCTTTTCAAAACACACCGTTTTGCTCTTACTTTCCAAAACACCAAAATCACCAAAGACCCACTTTTGGCCATTCTCTCTCTCTATCTTCTTCTTCATAAAACAAAATTCCCAATTAAACAAACCCTAGCTGTCGTCTACCCAAATCAAAATCACCACCACACTAAAATTCCCCGGCTACAATTGGATTCAGTACACCAAGAGAGTTGCTTCACTGATGGGTCTATGGATTTTGTTGATTCGCCACTACGCTGCCACCGCCATCTGCTGAAACAGATCCACTGTCATGACGCCACGCTTGAACGGAGAGAAATCCCCCACGAATGAAGCGCACAGCCCATGAAACCTCGACATCAGTGTCTCCATCTGACCTAGTTCCAGCAATTGTCCTTGGCGAGTTCACCTGTCTTTGGCTCCAGTCTCTACTTGTGCTCTGCCTTCGTCTCCACTCCAATTCCAGCTCCTTCTAATGAGTTTAAAGATGCTCAGGATCTCCTCAAATATTTGAAACCCACGGCAAATTTATATTCTGTCGCTTTTCACCAGTATTAAAAAGCCACGATAAAATCCAAATCTCTGGAGCTCATCTTAGTTTTTGCATCACATATCGGTTAGGACAGTGCTAGTTATTGGCATTATTATTGTACTACTGTAAGTTTTTTTTATGCCCTCTTTCTATTTGGATTGTATTTCTTTTGCAGCTACTTAGTTCTTACAATGGTTTACTGCATATCTTCTAATGCTGCTATATCTTTTGTGGCCATTGTTTGTGTTAATGCTCTTGCTGCACTACGTATTATTGTTTTGCCACTCTTTGTCATGCATTCCTTGCGCTTATTGAAGCTTAGTTTATGTCTATTATTTATGTTTTCCTCCTGCTGTTTCTGTTTGGTTCCTGTCGTTTATATTCTCTGCAGTTGTTTGCTTGGCTTGTTCATCTTGTCATATGTCTCTTGCTTTTGGTTCAAGTCCTTTGTTACTACCAAAAAGGAAATAATTCGTGTGATTTTTTTTTTAAAAATTTTTTTTAAGCGATTTAAGATGCTTTCACTTTCAAACAGGGGTTTATTGCCTTACTTTTAATTATATACTCATTTGGTTAATTATATATTCATTTGGTTCCTGTATTGTTCCTGGATAATTATGATGTTTTATATGTCCATCGCATCTATGCTTCTTTTGCCTACATGATCTGTTTCTTACAAACTACGTGGATATCAAATGCTACAATCCTTTGTCTACCTCCTACTTGCCATACCTGTGTTATTCATTGGTTCAGTGTCCTCTTTACGGGTTCCATTTGCTTCATTTTGCATGATGTCAAAGGGGGAGAGTGGTATGGACATTTATGTATGACATTTGTGTATGGACATTTGTTTTGTTCTGGGTTGTTTCAGTCATGATGACTAGTGTTCTAGTTTCTTCTGTTTATTTTTTGGTCTGGGTTGTTTCAGTCATGATGACTAGTGTTCTAGTTTCTTCTATTTATTTTTCTTAAGGACAGTGTTTGAGGATCTGCTAGGCATAAAAGCTTTTAACTAGGGGAGCTATATGATATGCTCTCTATATGTCCATTATTGACATCAACAAAAAAAAGGGAGAGATTGTTAAATTCTATCTATCATCCTAACATTATTATAATTGGTTTTTTGGTTGATCGTCATTAGCATGTTTAAAATAGATCGCATATTAGTTGGGCCATTTCTTATGTTTCAGATCTTATATACATATAAGCATTTTCTTAAATAGGGCCTTCTTTTCTTTTAAATGGTTCACCTTATTTTCACTTTCAGCCCAACAATATCTTTTCTAAATCACATTTGTTTATTGAGCCCTTTTATTCGGCTTAGTCAATGATGGCCCTAAATTGTTAAATCAACACTATTCTTTTAAATGATACAACGTCATTTCAAAAGATAATGGGAAAGTAGTACTTGCAGCAAACACACTAGCCACAACGGCTATTTGGAAAAGGGTTGTCTACTTGCTTTCAAACTTTGTACTATGCCTTCTTCATCAAAAATTTTATCTTTTACATACAACAAATTCTAAAACCTTCCAGAATCCTCAAAGCCAAAAGCGCAAGAAATCATTCTGATTCTTCAAGGCCAAAAGAGCAACGGTTATGAGGACGCTTTCTTGTCCTTTTAGAAGACTCAAGACAAAGCAACAACCCCTTTTATGGATTAGAGAAGGAAGGTACACTTCTATGTGTACAAACATGACAGGAAGATGAAGTGGAGCTCAAAACTTCCACCAATCAAATGTTGTGGCCGTTTTTCTGTCTTATTGGAGTCCCAAGCTGTGAAAGAAGGATTCTAGAAGGCACAAGAGCATCAAAGAGGCATTTTGAAGAGTTGGGTACTTGGGCAGTAAGTTTAGTAAGTCATTTGGCACCATATCTCAAGCCCTCTTTTGGAAAAAGCCCTCTTTTGTCCCATTCTTCAATAGATACGTTGGGAGCCTTTAAGGACATTATAAATAAGCCATTTCCTTCCTGAAAGCGAATGAAGGCAAGCAATTGAAGATTGGGCTAATTGAGTTGAAGCTTGCTAATTATGCTTAAACACCTTTGTGAGATTTTTGTGCAAAACTTGTAATCAAGAGTGAGTCACTCTTGGGTTGTTGAAAATTCTTCCTTGAGTGAGATTGAGTTGATTTTACTCAAGGGGTTATGAAGGTTTGAAGCTTGAGCCTTTAAAAAAGCTTTGGGTATAGTTTAGAGAGTGAGCCTTTGAAAACTCTTATATAGGTTAGAGAGTGAGCCTTTGAAAACTCTTGTATAGGTTGGAGAGTGAGCCTTGGGAAAACTCTTGTAAAGGTTTGAGCTTGATCCTTGAAAAAGCTTGGTTATAAAGAAGTTGGACTTCACCTTGGAAGAAGTCACTTAGTGGATTTTTGAAATCTCAAAGGGGAGTCTTGAGTAGTGGATGTACCCATAGGATTTAGGGGGAACCACTCTAAATCTTTGTGTTGTCTCTTTTGTGTGGATTGCTTTTAATTTTCGCACTTGTTCTTTCATTACCTTTCCAGATTTTGGTGCCATTTCAGTTACAAAATATAATATTGTCTTGGTTGCAATTTGGTACGAAAAGAGTTACAAAATTCACTGTTCTTCTCAACTAACTAATTCAACCCCCCTTCTTAGCTAGTTTGGGCCTACAAGTATTTATTGAATGAAATGAATTGAATTTTTAATATAGTAATTCTAAAGTACCATAGTATGAAAAACTTACATCCCAACCATTCAAAAAGGACATACTATTATATCTTTTCTTTTTAAAATGAGGGACTAAGATACTATAATTTCGCTGATTTTTTTTTTCCAAAGAAGTCAGAGGCCCAATAGAAAGAAGAAAAGCCCATCTTCAAATCTCCAGCTTGATAAGCCCACACACCCCGCGCCAAAACAAAAAAAAAATGAAAACCGATGAAAAAATCAGCCTTTCCCTTCCCGCCAACATCCCCACCCCCTCACAAGTGCGTCTCGCCATTTTCCTTCTTCACCATTTCTCTCCCTTTCTCATCTTCCGCTTTTTACACAGAAAAAGAACCAAACAAGCACACCGAGTGAGAAAGAGATGGAGCTGAGCCTTAGCGGCAACGCGCTCAAGACCTTCGCTCGCTCCATCGCGTGCCTCTCACGCGTCGGCAACGAACTCGCGGTCCAGGCCTCCCCTTCTCAGGTACTCAACAACTCACGATTTTTCCCTTCTGGTTTAAGCTAATTATTCGCATTAACTACCTATTTTCCTTTCAAATTTCCATAACCTGAGTTTTTCTTCTTTTTACCGCTTTGATTTCGAATTTTACTAGTGTTAACTGTCTCTTGTTAGGGTTTTGTATTTAACTGTGCGATCTCAACGGCTTATGATGAAATCGTAACTGGAAATGGAAATTTATTGAAGTAACGATAGGAGAATAGAGTCAAAATTTTGATTGTTACAATAATTGTTCTGCCTTCGTCGTTTAGCTTTTGCATAGTAGCAGTAAACGGTGTGTTTTACAGTTTTGTAGTGATTGATTGTCGAGTCAAAAGTGTGTTTATTAGATTAATCAACTGATCCATTGATTTTTGTTTTGGTGGATTTTGTGTTTGTATTTGCAGCTAGCTCTACACACACTCAACTCATCACGATCTGCGTATCATTCAATCACATTTAAGCCGAGCTTCTTCGATATGTATTCGATTACCGGTACACAAGTGCAATTCAGTGTGCTTTTGAAGGTTTGTTAAGTGTGTGCTTTTGTTGGGTAGAAAATTAGAGAGCTTAGGGTTGTTTCGTGTGATAGTTGACTTGGTTGTTCAGGCTGTTTGTTCTGTGCTTAGGACGCCTGTTGCGAGCATTGATCATCTTAATGTGAAGTTGGCTGATCCGGATGCACCCAAAGTGCAGTGGTCTCTCGAATGCTTCAATGGTACTTTTTTTTCTTTACCTTTAGTTTTAACGTTTGTTATGGTTCTGATTAGTTGTTGGTAAATTTTGTCAGCAAAAGATATGATGATAATATTTGATGAATGTGGTGATGCTCATTTAGATTGGATGAGACAGTAGCATCAGTAATTAATTCAACGAGGCCTCAGTCCATGATAATTATATGCAACGTGTCTAGCATTTATAGAACTTTCTGTTATTTTTGGGTGGTAATTTTATTGCCAAGTTGCAATCTAAGATGATATGGAAGCACAACATTTAGGAAATGATGGTTGGTGCGTAAATATGTACATGTTAGTCTCCTGATAAGCTGTATAGCAGAAAAAAATGTATCATATTAAGTGGAATCACCCATGAAATGCTCTTCTGTGGAATCTTGCGGTTGTATGCTGCATCTTAAAAATTCAGACCAATGTGTATGTCCTCGTTCTTTAAGATTCTGTATTGCATATTGATCAGGGATGAGAAAAGCCTACTGGATTACATGCAATGTTGAGCCCGACATACAGCATCTCTCTCTTGATAGGAGAAGATTCCCAAGCAGCTTGGTAGTCAGGCCTCGTGATTTGACCCGATTGCTTGGGAATTTCCAATCATCACTCCAGGAAATCACTATCATTGCAACTGAGCCTGCATCCATGCCATCTGATGCTGCAAGTGAAATGGGGGGAAAAGCTGTTGAACTTAGGAGCTATATAGACCCAACAAAAGGTTAGTAAGCATTGCATCTGTATTCTTTTCCTGTAACTCGGGGTATTTTTCATTTGACTTTCCCACTGCAGAAAATGATTCTTCACTGCACACTCAACTGTGGATAGATCCTGCTGAAGAGTTTGTCCACTATACCCACACTGGAGACCCTGTTGATGTGACATTTAGCGTAAAAGAATTGAAGGTGTAGTAATTCAGGGCCTGAAATAAGATTATTTTGACTTTTCATTAACATTTGTATTACAAACTCAAACTTGACACAACCTTGTCTGACTGAGGAGAGTTGATGTCTTTTAAATTGGAGGTGGAGTATACACCTTCCTATTAGTGCTATTATCACACTTTTGTTCATGCTGTTCTCATGTCACCCTAATTTGTTAACACATAGTTGTCTGGGATTTTTATTCTCTTTAATTTCAGGCATTTCTCTCTTTCTGTGAAGGCTGTGAAGTTGACATCCATTTATATTTTGAAAAATCTGGAGAGTAAGATGTTTCTTTTATGCCTCCCTTTTCACTTTCTTGTGTTATTGTCTTCTGCTTTTCTTTTCTGCCTTTTGCATCTTCCTGAAAATATACTCATCTCATGATTGTCTTTCCACCACAGGCTTTCAGCCTACATGCAGACTGAAGATTATGCTAATTGCTATGCATCTCTTTTAGCAACAAATTAATGCCTCAATGAACCTATAATATGCATATTTTTATGCTAAAGCTAAGCTTCTATCTCGCTAGCAGTAGACTTCTTAATAAGATTACCACTTATTCAGGATTTATTAGCACATTGAACTGAAGAATTCTATTTACCTTGATTGAATGAATGGCGGTGGGAGTTCTGTTATGCAAGTGTTTTTCCAAAAAAAATGTTTCTCACTTGGTACTGACAACTAAAACTACAGCAAAAAAAAAAAAATAAAATTAAACCATGTCAATGTCTACCACCTTGTTTTTAGTTGTTAAATACAAACACATTTCAAATAATCTAGCTGTCCAATTCTTCACAAAGTTTGCTGCTTGGTTGAAGTAGTTCTGTCATCAATAAACCCCTACTCTGCCTGTGTTATTTCCTGGCCTCAGTGGATCAGCTGTAGTTGCATCACCATTGTTGGCACAGAGAAGAGCGCTAGTGATTTGCTTTTGGGTGTTGAAGGGTCTGCTGGCTCTAAGATAGTATTACTAGTTGTCTTGATGTTGGTAGCTGGATTGAGAGATGTATTGTTCATTGGTAAATCAACTTGTGCATTTGTCCATGTCATTTAGAATTCAAGTATCAAGATATCAATAAAATGATTGTAACTAATGAAAAACCTTGCATTGGAGAGCAGGCCAATCTTAATGGCGCCAAAATTTGGTTTAGATGATGATGGTTCCAGTTCAAGCTTTGATGCCACCCTTGTACTTGCAACTATGCTTATATCTCAGCTAACTGAGGGCTCCACTGAACCCCAGCTGGCCACTGAGATGCATGGTCAGGCTGGGCAAAGGACAGGGTCTGAGGCACAACAAGAGAGAGGAAGAGCAAATGTTTCCGAGCATCCATCTGAGCACACCAGAATCTGGTCTGACCTTTCAGGTAATTTTTTCTTCTTGATAAACTATCCTTTCAGGTAATTGTTTAAACCCTAAAGGTGGCATTATAAAGGTGATGTCTAAATGCTCAAGTACTTCCATTTCTGCAGGAAGTGCAGCAAGAAGTGGTAGTGGTGTTGAAGAAAGGCAACCTCAAGGAGAAAGAACTTTGAATGAAAGTGGACAGAGGGAGATCGAAAGAATTAGCACAATGAGAATATCCAAGGATGCAGGTGCTGGAGGAACTGTTCCTGAGGCTAGATTGTATCCTAAATGTCACTTTTTGCTTAAAATTGACATGCTTCAGTTCTGAGGATTACAATTAATGAGGGCTTAACTTCTAGAGACGCTACCTTTCTTCTCTTTCTCCTTCAGTGAGCATCTCTTACTGCTCCATGCTTCCCTCCCTGTCTAGGAAATCCCTACTTTGTTACCTTTTGGCTCAATTGAATACTTTGCCATGTAACCTAATACCCCCATACAGCAGTGGAAAAATAAAACCCACCTCACAAAGGCAATACTTCAAGTTTCTGGGAATCTAGAAACTGGATGAATAACCTGCAATGTCTCGTTCATGCAATCTGGAGCTTCTATTGTTTGAAATTCCAGTTTCTTTTTGCCTATTTTGTATTTTCTTGAGGCAGAAGAAAAATTGAGTTACCACTAATGTAACTTAACGTATTTGCATGCATTCAGCAAAGCAAAGTTTGTTATGGTGCATTCACCCTATTTTATTGCATACATATGCTATTTACTCTGTGTTCTGAACTGCCATTTCTTGACTAGTTGTATTAGCTCTCATCCAGGGGAAAAGGGTCAAGCAAGTGAAGTCCAAGGTCAGTTTTATGGTTGCTGGATTGGCTATTCTTGAAAATATTTCTCTTCTAACTTTAACTTATCTTTCTGCCATTTTTTGCTCTCAGATGGATCAGAAGCCAATGGTAATGGATTTTCACAACATCACCCTAGTAATTGGGTAGATGCAGATGAGGATAACGATGATGATGATGCTGATGAGAATGAATTATGCATTCAGTCAACGCCTCCATACTATGAAGAATAGTTGCACCAAGGATTCATTTGGTCTCGACTTTAGGCTGGTTCCCAGTTCCCACCTTTTCTGATGTAGGTCATGTATTACAATTGTATTTTCTAAAATAGAACTTGTTTACTTGCTGAATGGCCTGCTTTATCCTGTTAAGTTCTTTTACTTCACTAATATATATAGATTTTTCTTTGCACACTTGTTCTTTTGCCATGACAAAGTGTCGTTCAGTGCACACCATTCCAGAAGCAATTAGTAACCAAGAGGATGCCACTTTTCTGAAAAAACATGACATATACACATTTGATTGTATCCGGGCTCACTTATATTGGATGTAGAACATAAATTGCATGAATTTTAAAACTAGAAGAGATAAAATTGGTCAAACTGCATCGAAACCTCTGTATCATTCCCTGGATACCATTCGTTTTTGAGTTTTATATAGCATTTTCTTGGGTGGTTAATTTTTGTGCTCACTCGGCTGAAGCCAACTACAGCCCATAGATGAAACAGACTGTAGGGGCCCTAGGGGGCTCTCATGACTTAGCTGTCATATATTTTTACCTAAACTTAACTGTGAGTTAGATAGTCTTCACTGCTGACGGCATTCCATTTACTCTGGAGACGCTTTCTGCATTGTATGTGACAGGAAGAAAAGATTCATTAATGTCGTTGGCTATTCCAAGTTCCTTTTGTGGCTTTAGCACTTTGTTAATCACATTTATTAGTCCTGGCTGAAATTAGTGCCTTGGCGTTATATTAACTTTTTGCAATCTGGTTTTGACGATATTTTCTGATATAGGATGAGTGAGAGGATGTCTGGATAGCCAGGTGCCATACTCTTTTAAGGTTAAGTTACAGGATGAGGAGGATGGTTTAAGAAATTATATCATTTGTCACCCATCAGATTTATGCATTAATTACCAGGGCCCTGTTTCTTTCTATTCATTTGAAGCGAATCTTGGTGTTAGTTTGAATTTGATATTGTCACGGTTGGTGCCTTCATTTATCATTTGGATAATTGAATAAACCATTGAAGGGAGAAGCTTTCTTAGTGTGATTAGTACTACTTACATGCATTTTGTTAGGGTAGATCGTACAGTAGTTATGAACTATGCTTTTGTGAATTAGTTTGATTTGACAGCAGTCCTGTCTACTGAGAAGAAGTATCATATCAGCTGATGCCTGATGGCCCCAGAAGATGTTATATTCAACAACCAGAGCAGAAAAGGTACGCAAGGCAATTCAAAATTGGTTCGTGCAATATCATGAAAGGAGTATGTCCATGGACTGGTAGAAGACCCCTGTAGGGATGCCTCTTAAGTGAGGTGGGAACTGAGAAGGTAAGAGCCATACTGTTCTAAACTACTCCTGTCTGGTTCCATACAAAAGTTGGACCAGCTTTTGGTTCTTCTAAAAACACGAATATCCTGGCTAGCCTTAGGAAATTGCTAGCGCAGAAAATGATTTTGATATTAATGATAGTAAACTTATGCAAGGAATGCTGATTTGAGTGTCTCAGATGCATCCTCAATTTTTGATATTTAAGTGAAAAAGGGTCTTGCCACATTTCTAAAGGTCACTTGATCTGCAGTGGAAATGGGTGGGTAATAGTTAGTTAGGGACCTTGAATATTGTTGATTATGGTGTCTTAAAATCTAGAAATGGGACCCCGTCAATTTATGGTTTCCTAGCCGTGAGGATATTTTGGAATGGGTTTGTTCATGTTAGCATGATCCCTGAACATTGCTTACATGCCAGGATGTCATATAACCTTTCCTTTTACCCTTTTTTTAATTTTGTCCATCCTTGTGATTTCTTCGCAGTTTTGATGAGCTCCAGACTATAATATTTTTGTCCTATCCAACAACTAGGTGTACTTTAATGTTAATACTTGTACATAGTATATATTTATGATAGAATTCAATCAAATAGCATATAAGCAGCCATATCTACAAGGTCAGTTGGAGTTGGACAACCAAAACAGTTATTGGAGTGTGTTGGGAACAATAGAAAATTGCTGTTGTTTCAGTCAATTAAGAGGGAATGTTCTTTAAACCTTCAAGAGTTAAGTTGCTGGTAGTAAGTACGCTGTAATTTACAAATTTTATGATTGGATTCGAAATTTACTCGGTAAGTAAAGTGATTCGCTCGGTCCCCTTGTCTCCAAAATTACATTGTGTGGGTTCATTCAAATCTAGTCTTAAAGATGTACCCGAGACTTTTTTTTATAAAAAGGAATCCTATTTGCTTTTAAAAAATGAACAATTTCGATAGTGGATTTATTTGTGGGAGATTGGGTAGCAAAAAAATTACCAAAATGTAGAAATATCCTGCTATTGGGTCCCTCATAAAAATTCACATCATAAATAAGTTTCATGAGAATTCGATTTTACTTGTTAGTGTGGTTGGTCTAATTGATAAGTGATTTAGTTTGGTTTAAGTAGGGTCTTAGGTTTGAGTTGAATTTGGATCAATCGAAACAAAACTCATAATATGGATACCGAATGGGATTTAAAGAATTCAACTCTATTTTCCCATGAAAGAATTCAAAGTAAATATCGTTAGAAGACCCACCATAACTAGGTGTACAGCCCTGGTCGAATTTAGATTATAACGAGGTGCGTCTGGTTTAAGTAGGGTCTTAGGTTCGAGTTGAATTTGGATCAATCGAAGCAAAACTCATAATATGGATACCGAATGGGATTTAAAGAATTCAACTCTATTTTCCCATGAAAGAATTCAAAGTAAATATCGTTAGAAGACCCACCATAACTAGGCGTACAGCCCTGGTCGAATTTAGATTATAACGAGGTGCGTCTGGTCCTGGATTAGTCTTTGTTCCCCTATACCTTATAGGATAAAAATAAAAGAATTCAACTTTATTTAGCCTTATAATTTCCCCATTGTGTTATTTATGATATAATCTTCCGTTTTGTTTTGGTCAAAAAAATATGAGAAATGGTTGGGTGTGGAAGATTCAGGAGGAGGAGGTTCTTTAAAGAGGAGTTTTATTTTGGAGAGACAAAAATGGGAATGAAAAGATTTTGTTGGGAAATATGATAAGAGACAGCTGGCTTTAGTAGGGATTAGTTTTGGGACGCGCAAACACCGTCCTCATTGTGATCTGTAAACGGGGCCCACGGTCTTAACGGCTACGTATACGTCACGTCGGCGCTCTCTGTTTTGTTTTGCCCCCCAAACGCCGTTTAACCCCCCTAACAAAGCCTGTTCTTCTGGCTTTTTTACCATTTAAAATTGTTGTAGCCGTTGCCCGTTTAAAATGATGTGGCGGGTGGATGTTTTCTTGCTCTGCATATTCTGGTGTCTAAAAGTTTGTGTCATCTCCTTCTCATATGACACGCAAAAATTGGTGTGCAAAGTTGCAGACTAAGCAATATTAAAATGACTCTCTCTTCTAATTGAATATGAAATTATGGACCAATAGCAGGTTCTAAACATAAAAACCAGATGGCAGTCATCCACATTAAGCGTTGGAAACTACTGTAGCTTTATTTGCATATCTAAATTTGCCATAAAGTTTCACGAAGCTTCCATTGTAAGCAGTCGTTAGTTTGCTGTGACCTTAGGCTGAGTGAGTCTCTCTTCAAATTTAAAATTTTATTTTTCATCAAAAAAAGAGAAGTTTCACGAGTCCTCAAGGTTGAGAGTGTTTTTTTTCTCTGATTTTCCTTATAATTTTAGTGAGTTGCTTAATCCTTTGTTTGGAGACCCTATAAAAAGAATAATTCTTGTTTTTTTTAACTTCACTAATTCCACAAAATTGAGAGGCGTTCACGTTTTTGCTTTTTCCAATTATGGATAGAATGCCTAATGCATGAAAGTACCAGCTCAAAAGCCTGTTGGCAATTTTGGCATATGCAAATTTCCCTCTTTCAATTCAGCAAACATAAGGTAGGCAATGACACTTTTGTTTTCGGGTAGTCATTTCGCAATGCC
Organism: Turnera subulata; assembly: GCA_028386065.3. NCBI lineage: Eukaryota > Viridiplantae > Streptophyta > Magnoliopsida > Malpighiales > Passifloraceae > Turnera > Turnera subulata. Next base: position 47,949 of record JAKUCV010003470.1, on the reverse strand, counting down.
ATTTCCGGCCAGGCAATGGCTTACCCAGATATGCCCAAAACAGGAGTCCACCTAAACCATACAGATGAAAGCATTAGTGAACTGCCACTAATCTTAGATGATTAAACAAAAAAAAAAAAGAACACAAAACGAAAGAGTTTGTTTTGTATTAAAAACGCGGCATTAATTAACGGTAACGGACACTACCTCCTAAAGTGTAAAGAGGAAAGCGAAATGCGCCAGATAGGAAAGAGGAAAAACGTGTTTCTGGTTAATAGATTCTTGGATGGACTTGGGCAATTAGGCACATAATCATAAACCCTAGATGCCCTCCCCTCCTTTCTTTTTTTCTTCTTCTTTCCAATTTATTTATGGTTTCTGCTCTCTCTCTTTATTGCCCAAACTAATGAAACTCTGGAACAGAAAGGGACAAGCAGCCAAATAAATTATAATGTGGAGTCTTAGGTATATGGACTTATGAATGTATCCATCTCCTTCATTTTAATCACAAAGTTGACATTTGCCTTTCATACCTACCATTCGGTGGCCTGCATTCTTAAATGGCTACTGATTTTTTTTTTTCGACTACAATTTTTTGGTGTGCGCAATGTGAATTTGTCTCCTAATTAAATAGCATTTAATTTGAAGCATTTTTGGATTTAACTCTTTGGCATCTGCAATCCTTATCTTGATCACTATGACAAATTGGTTTTTCAACTTAGTTGTAGTGCATTACTACTAGCATAAAATGGCATAATAATTCTGCCATTGTTCTGTCATATTATGTGGGTCAATATTGCTCATATAGTAATTTGGATGGCAATAAGCTAGCATTGCCACCGCGTAATTTCAATTGTGGTTATCTATTCACACATAGCTTGCAATGTGAATTTGTCCATAGAGTGATAAACTTCTCCATTTGATTGTCCATTTACCAATTCTAATTAAGTAGCTGTCCATTACATGCATTATTGTTGAAAATCAACAAGAATGTTTCTAGCCACATCTAATCTGTCAACCATCGTCACACAAATCTGTCCCAAAACCTTCTTTTTATATTAATTAAACAACTACCCTTCCAAATTGAATTTCCACATATCGGATTGACTCGTCAATTTTAGGGAACACCAAATGCATACAAGGTCAAAAGAATTGTAAATTTTTTCCTTATAAACAAATGTGGAATTTCATCCTCGCCCTCCTTTTGTTTATTTTGTTTCTTTCCTTTCAGTTTCATCTCACCACGTAATGGGGCCCTGAATCCTCCTCATCCCTCCAGTGGTGGTGGTTAGTGGCATCCCATTATGAGCTAAACTTCCAAATATTCCCATGGCGAATTAGTAAATAAAGCATACACCAAAGTCAATCATTCACAGTTGGTCTCTTATTATAAGCCCCCCCACAACTTGCCATTAGCTGTTGTCTGAAGTTGGAGAGAAGAATAAAACCAAACCCTTCTCTCTCTCTCTCACTCTCACTCTCACACATAAACATTATTCCTCCCCATCCATACACTAATCCAAGAAAGAACCAAACTTTTCAAAGAAAGAAAAGACCTTTCATCCAAGAAAACCACCCAAGAAAGAGAAAGAGAGAAGAAGCAAAAAGCCTAAGCCTTTCCTTGTTGTTTCTTCAATCAAGATCATCCAAATCAATGGCTAAGTACTTGTTGAGTAGTTGTTGTTTCTTGATGTGTGCCACCATCTTGATCTTGATGGCCACACCAACCACTGTTGAGGGCAGCAGTGGAGTGGAGGGGCACCTGGGGTGGGTGTCAGTGCTACCCACCACCACCACCACCGGCAGCAGCAGCAGATCATCCCCCTGCAAGGGCTCAGTAGCGGAGTGCATGGCGGAGCAAGGGGAGGAGGAGGAGTTTGGGATGGAGTCAGAGATCAGCAGGCGCATCTTAGCAACCACCAAGTACATCAGCTACGGTGCGCTCCAGAGGAACAATGTGCCCTGCTCCAGGCGTGGTGCCTCCTACTACAATTGCAGGCCTGGAGGCCAAGCCAACCCCTACTCCCGTGGCTGCAATGCCATTACAAGATGCAGAGGTTAAAATTCTTTTTTTTTTATAAAATTTTTATTTTTTTTTTTTGGTGACAAAATTTTCATTTTGTCCTTTTGGGTTTCTTTTTTAAATTTTCATGTCTGAGATATGGGTTCACTGGTCATCCTTGGAGAGATGACACACACAGAGACAGGGATTGGGGGGGTTTTGGGGGGTGGTGGGTGGATGATATGGGGTTAATTTGGTGTTGGTAATGGAAATATTGTTGTCATAAATCATAAATTGTGTTTACAAGCATTTGTAAAAGATTATTGGTTTTATTCTTTTATGTTCTTATTATATATATACTACTTGTTATGTTCTTTAGTTTACCTTAATTCCTTTGGGCAAATGGGCAACCTAGGACAAAGATCTGTGATATATGTGTTTGTAATTTCATTACCATGATTTTCTTTTGTGTTTTAGAGACAATCTGGTCTCTCCCTGGTGGGTTCCTTGCTCAATAATCAGCACATAGAATTTCTATACTTATATTTTTTTAATCAAATAAAATTCATTTAACTGAGTTCCCGTGAATTTGTATTAAATTTTACATAGCTCATTAGTAAAAAAAAAAGGAATTAAAGTATGTCCCTCTTTTGGACATTTCTGAGCAAATGGTATCTGAGAAAAAATGGGCCTAATTTTGTGATGCCTTAGCCTGCCCTTTCTGTGGCTTCTTTTCTTCATTATTGAGGTCCCCAACCCATGAGCATATGAGTGGGATTCTGTTGGGAATTGCGCTGTTATGAGCTGTAAGCCGAGTAGTCTTATTTGACTGGTTTAGATCCTTTTCATTTGTTTAAGTTGTACTATAAGGGTAAGGGAAAGAAAAGAAGAAATGGCATCATACTCAAAGGCAGGAGTTAGAAGACAACAAAGTACACCCATTCTCAAGAGGAAAAAAAGAGCGCAAAATAAACTTAAACCAGAGAGAAAGAATGAGATGATGGTAGATTGTATGTATACCTACATCTTCATTAACTTTGAAGATCAAAACCCCACCATATTATCTATAGTATCACTATCAAATGGTTTATTATACCCAGTTGGTAATGGTCACCTCCTGCTTATCTATTCGTGATCTTGTGCCAATATTGAAGTCCTTCACGTGAAATTGTGTATGAATTGACTGCAAGTAATGACAATAACATGTTGGGTTATTATTACTCCCCAAATACATTAATAAGGTTGATGCTCGTACAATTAATTCCATTTCTTTAAATTCTTTAAAGGGTTTCTCAAGATGGGCCCATACCATTACTATAAATGAAATCAAAAGCTACACTGTGGTCCCTTTCACTAAAAACCCCAAATTAATGCCTAGAGTAATGCAAATAAGGCTTAACCACTCTTCCTCTTTTGCTCTGCTAGGATATATATCCTGTTTCTTCTTTTGAAAAAGGTTTGTGATTCTAGAAGTCTTTGATTGGCAAGGTTTTTTCAATATTTTTTTACTACTGTTGTTGTTACATGAGAGGAGGAAATGATTAAAGGCGTTTGAGAAAAAGGGAGGAGCAGGAATTACCAAATTACTGGTACAATTTTTATCATCTCAGTGACTTTTGCTGTGTAAAAAGTACAGACCAGATTGCATCTGATGTGATCTGAATTGTGATGTCTATCATCTATAAATTGGACCCCATCAGAATCAGTTGCAACACCCTTTAGGTGTATGTTATGGGGCCCGTAGTAGCCAGTGTCCAATTACAGGCTCAATCAATTATTAAGATAGCTTGTTTTCGGGTACAAGGAGGTGAAGAAGATTGATTCTGCTAATTATTAGTATTAGGAACCGACATTCGTCTGTTAAAAGCAACATCTTAAAACTACATCCCCCATGTTCTTAATTTTTTTATCTTATGATCCACAAACCAAAACAAGACCCTTTACCTCTCATGGTTAAAAAAACAACTGAGGCAATGCCTTTAAAAGAGAAAGCCTTAAATCTGGAAATCTATCTTAAGCAAGTTCATCATTACTTTTTGCTGAAATTCATTTTTTCAACCTCTTGGTCATAGAGTCATAGATGCATTGGTACCGGCTATTGCCTCATCTATCAACCCAAGTTGTTGGATGAGTATTAGAAAATAATTTATCATTTTGTACAATTTCTTTTCCTTAAGATTCCCTTGCATACGTTAGAAGAATTCAATAACATTTAGGATTAAAAGAACATGGGTGTCATCCCTTCAGTTCTAAGCAATCTCACTAGATTCCTTTGTCATCTCTCTGCAATGTTAGACGGTTCAAATGTGAAGTTGCAGGTTCTCTAATCCCAAAGCCACCAACATCCATGCGATGTGCCCATATCTGTTTTTGGTGTACATGTCAATAATATTAACTGCTGCAGGAAATGAGGCCTTTTCTTTTATTTGCTTTTCTTCTCTTGAATCATCGAATGCTTTTGTCAAAACAGACCAACTGAGCTGTGTTACATCAGTAGTGCCTATCTAGCACACGTGTGGCCCAGAAACATTCAATTGCATTCACAGTCCAAAGGAAGAGACACCCAGACATTAGTCTTAAATATTGCAGTTGAGATATGGCCCAATTAGCCTAAATGTCATTAACTCAAATATTGCTGCATTACTGGTATGTTTTTTAGCTACTACAGAGTATATAGGGTTTTGCAGGGGGAAATTGAGCTCGTAAGATTTAACAATAGCAACCAATTCGGTACCATTTGGTGTAAGGTGATTAATAATGATAACAATAAGAGTCATCTAATCTATGTTCAAGATGTAGCAAAGATCTCACATAAAACAAAATGTAGGAAAGATCAATCCCAGTTTTTTCTATTATTATATGAACAAATTATTAACTCTACTATTTATGCCAGAGGTAGACTAGAGCTTCACGTTACAAGGACATCATGTAATAGTATTGATAAACCTGAAACGTTTGCTATAACATTATCTAGCATTATATGTTATAATCATCAATAATGCTATTTGCCACTACATACATCACTCCTGAAAATTTCAGGGGTGAGGTGGCATCCTATGTGTATAAGTTTTTATGTTGAGGTGTATATTCTATTTGTTTATTTAATAATGTGTCTCATTAATTATTTTAAAAAATAAAAATGATAAATCTAATATATTTTCGCCAATTACTTTCTTCCGATTCTCCTCCACGGTGACTCTGACCCTCTCTCCCAAAGATGAAAAAAATCCCAAATGGAAGAATACCAAAAATCTGTAAAGCTAGAAAACTTTTTTGATTTCATGATAGACATAGGCAACCAAAAAACAGATAAGCTTACCTTTGTATTTATTTATTTCCACAATCTATTTGAGTTTTCTTTTGATGCTAATCGAAATTTACTGGAAGAAAGAAAAGTTACAAAAAATTACAGGGGAGCAGCCAATGAGTGTATAAGCCTTTGATGACGCCGTCACAGTGCCTTTTGCTAAATGGAAAAATTGGTTGTATTGCCTTGATTAACCAAGGAGGATCCCATTACACTCTACTTTTGCTTTTCCAATGACTCCTCCAAACCCTTGAAACATTCAGCAAAAACCATAACAGCTGTTGTATTGTATGGAACTCTTGGATTATTAGATTTAAACAACCACGTTGCGCTTATCAACCAATTCGTCTTCGTCTAGATCATTGCAAATCCGGTAGTTATCCATGAGTGACGAGAGCGTGATGATCCTGATGCTTCAGCCCACTTCATAAACCAAGCATGACCCAAGCACAAACCAGTTTCGCTTCCCACCTTAATTTTAATGGGGATGCTTCAGGCTTGCTCTATCTCCTCCCTTCAATCTTTGCAAGTGTTTGTTTTTTTTTTTGCAGGAAAAACAAAAAGCACAATAGATTGATAAAAACAAGGAGATAGAGAAATTAAATTTTTCCTGTTGGAGTCAGTCGTCGCCGCCGGGAAGAGGATTGAGTCATAATTGTTAAAGCTTTATCAACTAGGGTTTTTATTTTTTAAAATAATTAATGAGATATATTATTAAATAAATAAATAGAATATACACCTCAACCTAAAAACTTATACACATAGGATGCCACATCACCCCTGAAATTTTCAGGGGTGATGTATGTAGTGGCAAATAGCATTATTGTATAATCATATCCTTTGATGAGTATTTATTCTGTGTTTCATTTTGAAGCTGGGAGGGAGAGAAAACAAAGTATTTATAATAAAATTGAAAATGAGTTTTGGCATTCAACTATTAAACCAATTATTACGAAATGGTTAGATATTTGTATCCAATATATTAATTGTAATGCTAAGGATATATATATTCCAATAGAAAGTTTGGATTTTTATTGGGAGACTCACCTACAATTGTTGTCTTGAAAATGAGCCTTGGGCCTATTGGGGACAGTCAAGCAACCAACTTTTCACCAAACCCAAAACTGGCCGTTTTGAGAGAACAGTATTGCGCATTCCTGGTTGGGCCTTTGACTGAAAAGATCCAAACTTTAAATACAAAAAGATTAGTTCTAGGCTGAAAGCTTGAATCTTTATTGATAATATCGGGTTCCAACTAACGAATCGAGCCCTCAGTCACAGGAGACCGCGGGCTTGTCTGTTCGAGGACTAGGATCCGTGGTCCTTCAACAGGTTACAGGTTGACCGTAGGATGCCGTTACATTGCTCAAGGAAGGATCAAAACAACAACCACACTCTATCCTACTCCTAAGCTAAAGGTTGTGAGAGATTGAATGTAAAAGAGTTAGGGTTGCAAGGTATTAAATGTAAAAGAGATAGGGTTGCAATGTAAAAGACAATAAAGTAAATCAAAGTAATGGACTGCATTTGTAGTATGTGTGTAGGTGTATTTGAATGTGCGACTCCTCCGCTTATATACTGAGCAAGTGAGCTGCTCCTCTCCCATGCGTAGTCATGTGCCATACCGAGTTCACATGCTTAGCATGCCTCTACAGTAGTCGTTCACTTTGTCCCGTTGACACTTGTATGCTCCAGATTTGAGTGCCTGTGTCTATGTTTTAGAGCAATAATGCTCCTTGGTTTGTCCACTTTAGGTGTCCTCCTTTTTGCCTTGTCCTCTTGACTGTTTCCCGGCGCACCGCTTGCTCGCCGGAAGCTAAACGTACCATGCCCGTATTTTGTCCATACCCCTGTTATTGCTCACCTCGTTGGCGCCGCCCTTGGGCTCATCAAGGACTAGGCCTTTTCTTTGCTCGTGCTTGCCTTGTTGGCGTCGTCCAAGGGCTGGTCATGGGCCTGACTTTGGTATCACATAGTGGGCTTTATGATTAACTACTACAAAGCCTGTCCTTAGGTGCGATTATTGGCGATAACAACCATAACTAGATGCACGACTCATGTCGAATCTAGGTTAGTCGAAGCAAATAGATAACCTATGGAAAAAAGAAGAATAAAGCTTGCATTTTATTCCATGTCAAACCCATCCCTATCTCATAATATGTAAACAAAGCAGCGTTTCTAATGCGGGATTCCTGTGGAACAACCCGCAATACCTGAAAGGAACTTGCTTGGCTGTGATCTCACTCCACGAGCTAAAGTCGGAAAAGAAAGAAAAACAAAAAAAAAAATGGGTGCCGCTGCAATTCTAAGCAATCTCACCGGATTCCTAGTTGTACCAAATGTGAAGTTGTAGTTCTCTAGTCCCAAAGCCAGCAATATCCATGCGATGTGCCCATGGATGCATGTGGATTTCCCTGTATTTTTTTTCCATAAATTGAAATATTAAATTTGCAAAAACTATTGGAAATTTGAGAAATTTTCAAAATTTAAATTGGATATTTTTTTAAAAAATATGAACGTTGTTGAATTAAAAATTTGGATTTAAAATGGTAGAGATATGGGCTTTCATTACGATTCTAAAAAGTGGGGCAAAAAATACGAAAATCTTTAAAATTTTCAAAATTTAAATTAGGCATTTTTAAAAAAGTGTACACTGCTGAATTAAAAATTTAGATTTAAAATGGTAGGTAGAAATATGGGGTTTCAAGACGATTTTAAAAGGTGAGTACAGGTTTAGTTATCATCGCATCCTTAAAGCAAATGACAAAAAAGAAAAGATTTCTTCACATGGCGGCGAAACCTATCATGGGTCCGCCTTGATCGGGCCATTTGTAATCAGTCCTGGCTTGAGGGTTTCCCAAACACTTCGGTCTACCACCTTCCTATGCTGCATTCTGATCACAGCCCAATTTTGATTGATTTGTTTGATACCCCTCGTGTTCAGGGGGCGGTCTTGCGGCCTTTTAAATTTCAATTTCCTTGGCTCACTCATCTGGATTTTGCAACCTTTATCTCTTCATCCTGGAATTCACATGAAGATGCTGTCACCTCGTTTGTCTCTTTGGCTACGAAGTTGCAAGAGTGGAATTCTTCTGTGTTCGACAGCATATTTTGTAAAAAACGGCATCTTTTGTCCAGAATTGTAGGGATCCAAGAATCTTTGTCTCATCATTTCTCCTCTTTTCTCGTGGAATTGGAAGGGCAATTGCAGACTGAGCTTCAGGCACTTCTTCGACAAGAGGAGTTACACTGGTTCCAAAAGTCAAGGAGTACATGGATTGCCCAGGGGGACAGGAACACTGCATTTTATCATGCCAGTACCATGGCTCGTAGAAGGCATAATCAGGTCCGGGCTTTACAAAATGCCGAGGATGAATGGATCACTGATCCTACGGCTCTAAGGGATTTGGCTGTCCAGCACTTTAAGACCATCTTTACGGAGGAGATTTTCCCCGGCCCACATTACAAGTACAAGGCTGCTTTCCCTCCTTCCCGATGGCTTTCCTGACTCAGTTGACCCAAATTCCTACGGACGTAGAGATAAAAATGGCTCTCTTTGATGTTGGCCCGTATAAAGCCCCCTGGGTTGATGGTTTTCATGCAATTTTTTATCAATCCCAGTGGCCCGTGGTTGCTGAATTAGTGTGCCGTTTTGTGAGGAGTATGTTTCAGGGTGTGGGGTGGAGTCAGTTCATGAATGATACCATTCTGGTGCCTATTCCCAAGACCCCCATCCGGTATCTATGTCCTAATTCCGCCCGATTGGCCTGTGTACTGTGCTATATAAAATTCTCACCAAGTTGATTATGAACAGGCTGAAACCAATTTTGGATTCTTTGGTGGCTCCCACCCAGTCCAGTTTTATTCTCGGTCGTCATATTACTGACAATATTGTTGTAGTTCATGAGGCTGTTCATTCAATGGGAAGGAAGAAAGGGCCTGATGCCTACATGGTAATTAAAATTGATCTGAAGAAAGTATATGACCGTCTGAGCTGGCAGTTTATAAGGCAAACTCTTTGTGAGGCTAGATTTCCAGAGGCTATGGTGGATTGTATTATGCGGTGTGTTGGAGGAACTCATATGAGGCTTATGTGGAATGGGAACCTTACTGAGTCCTTTGCTACCTCCCGGGGTGTTAGACAGGGGGACCCCCTGTCCCCTTACCTTTTTGTACTATGTATTAAAAAGATTGGGCCATATGATTAATCAGGCTGTTAGCTCTAACCTTTGGCGGCCTTTGGTCTTGTGTCGTAATGGCCCCCTTCTCTCTTATTTATTCTTTGCCGATGATATGGTCCTCTTTGCAGAGGCCTCTTTAGAGCAGGCAACAGTAATTCGAGAGTGCTTGGATACTTTTTGCGAGGCATCTGCGTTGAAAGTTAGTCTGAGCAAGACTAGGATTTTCTTTTCTCTTAATGTCAACAGGGATGTGGCACATTCTATTGTTGAGGATTTGGGTTTCACAGAGACGAATGATCTGGGGCGTTATCTTGGTGTGCCCATAATACATAGGCGGGTATGTCGACAAAACTATGATTATGTCCTGGACAAGGTCAAGGCCCGATTGTGCAGCTGGCAAGGACGTCATTTGTCTCTCGCATGTAACGCCCCGGATTTTATAATTTGATTTTCGGAATTTTCAGAAATTTATTCCGATTTTACCCTTGAGGTATTTTCGAGTTTTAGTTGAGGAAATAAATTATTTTGCCATGAGAATGTCAATTCTAAGTCGGTATTGTTCATAGTTCGGGTTCCGTGGAAAACGAATTCGAGATCGGGACGAAACGAGAGGTTTAGAGTAGTTTCGATTGAAACTACGTCGTTTCAGTAAAAAAAAAAAAAAAAAAGTTGACCAGGCAGGGTTGACCGCACCTAAGCGGACGACGGGTCGTCCACTAGGGCGGCCAACCTAACCGATCCACTCTCTTTTCTTTTCCCTTCTTCCCTTCTTTTTCCTCTTCTTTTTCTATTTCTCTTCTTCCTTCTCCCCTCCACTGTTCTTCTCTTCTCCTTTTCGGCCGCCGCTCCAACGGTCAAGTTTCCCAACGTTATTGTCTTCCACTACTATCCCCAATCACACCATCAACAACCAACAAAATCCCCGACCCCTCCTTCTTTCTTGTCCTCTATTTCTTCTCACACACACACACAAACCGGAAACCTCCAATTTTTCCCCATTCCTTCGTCCTTCTTCCTCGTGCCCTCCGCCGCCGCAGTCGTCTTCGCCACGAGCTCGAGGCGATTCGCGTCTTCACTGGGCGTGTAAGGATTGAAGGAAAGGTTGGGAACGAACGGAACCTGTGCCGCCGTCGCTCGGTAAGTGCCTCCGTCGTACCTCCCCTTCCTCTTCTCCTTTTCGTTTTGGCGGAGACGGATTGAGGATGATGACGGTTTGCTGCTGATGGTTTTGTCTTCTGGTGGCAGAGCTTGCAGACGCACGCGGCTCGTCACGACGTCTGGGTTCGTCCCGGAGCAGTGGACGGTGGGCGGGGACGACAAGTCTGTTCCTTTCCGGTAAGGACCCTAAGTCAATCCCTTTATACGTGTTGTTGCTAGTGTTGGTGTTGTTTTGAATTGAGTGATTGAATGGATGGTGGCAGTGCGTGGTGGTTGTTTCCGGTGGAGCTGTAGAAGTTTCCGGCAGGTTGGCAGTGCAATTCCGGGTAAGGAATCGTTGCCATAGTTTGCTTAATTTCATTTTATGCTTGTGGGGTGTTGTGTTTGAGCTGTATATCTTGTTGATTGCTGTTGTTTTGGACGAAGGCAGTTGGGTGAAGTTGTTTTTGGGCTCCGGCGAAATTCCGGCGAAGTGACCGGAATCCGGCGGGCGTGTACTGTTCCGGCGAGGCTCAGAAATTTTCCGGCGAAGGCTCGGTTCTGCCCAGCGGATTATATTTCGCGCCTACGAGTGTTAGACGGTATTATCCTCGTTTTGTCTTGGTTATGCCATGTAATTAAATTTTGGAATTTATTTACCGAAACATATTTACATTGATATATTTGGTGAATTGTGGATTTCCGAGAGCAGAGAGTTAGAGGGTGTGGCCGGGAGAACCTACCGACACGTATAGACTTTAGGCCGTTTAACCTTGGGCTCGGGATGGCTTTAGGACGGTTTTAGGAAAAACCGAGCCCAGGCCCAATAATCTCATTTGTAAGTTTAGAATGTTTTATATGGACTTAAAATACGGACTTAAGGTCTAATCACGGGTAATTAAATTCACGGACATTAAGAACGGGCTCGAAGCCCAATTTCATAATCGGTAAAATATGAACTTAAGGAAGTGGGCCCACGGCCCAGAATTTGTGGTTAAGGATTTAGTGGGCCTTAGGCCCGAGAATTTGTTAATTTACTTAAACCGACGAACCTTAGATCCGTAATCATTGGGGTTATGAATGAGAAAATAACCTTTTGGGCTTAGGCCCGGAAATCTTACTATTTGTTAGTTAGGGACGGGAGTTACTCGATAAGAACGTACCTTTAGCATACATGCACGTTTTTATTTCTAAAATTAGTTTAGTGATTATATTATGTACCGGTATTCAGGTACGGGAGATATCTCGAGAGCCGTAGACTCGGATCGGGGAGAAGTCATAAACCGCATTTTGAGGTGACATTACAAGTCTTTTTATATATGTTTTGTGAATGCATGTTGGTGTGGTTTGTTTGTTTACTTGCCTTGTTTGCTACATGCGATAATTGGAATTGTATGCTTGATTGACTTACATGTC
>JAKUCV010003470.1:8767-31030 GCA_028386065.3 Turnera subulata | reverse complement strand
AACCCGGGTTTTCAATCCCGCGCCTCTAGGGTGGGATTGAAAACCGGGATTCAAGGCTTCTATCCCGGGTTCAATCCCTTCCAAACCCACCCCGAACCCGATCCCGCTCTCTACTTTCTTCAACCAAACAGTGAGAATGGCCCGACCCCGGGTTCAACCCCTACCCCGCGCCCCCAAACCCGGAAAACAAACAGGCACTTAAGGATATGAACACGGCTGGCTGGATTTAAAATTGTAGAAATACGGACTTTGATAACGATTTTTAAAAGTGAGGCGAAAAATATGGAAATTGCTGAATTAAAAAATTGGATTCGATTTGAAAAAGTGAGGCCATAAATTTATAATATTAAATTTGCAAAAAAAAAATTTAAAAAGTGAGGCCAGGTTTTTTACCACGTGGTAACGATGGGACCTATGCAAATTTTATTCAGAGCCCTTTTTGACCAAGGGGATGGTTTGCAGCCCATGACCCCCACGTGGATTTTGAGCCCATGGAGCCGAGGTGGGTATCACGACTACTACACCGTATTGGGATCGAGAGAGCGCGTTTTGTCCGATGTGGGACCCACCCCCCAAAAAGTAAAATAAATTGGAGGAGATTACCGCATCGCAGGGGTTGGGTGAGTGAGAGGTTACAGCCTTACAGGGGTTGGGTAGGCCGGCGGGACCAAGAGCGGGCAGTCGTTGCTCTCGCGGCGAGGGGTTCCGGCGAGGAGGCAAGGCTTTTGGACGAAAGGGTGGGGAAGGTAGGGGAGCTTTATGGGGCGTATAGCAGCTGAGGTTTAAGGTGTGGTGGTGGGTTCTTCTCCTTCTTCTTCTTAGTGAGTTGAGTTCCTTCCTGGTGGGATTGAACGGTGGCAGGGGAGATTGTGGAGTGGAGACCAATGTATTGGCGGGTTGGGTTTGGTATTAAACACTAAAATTAATTGAGCTGTTGAACTATCAAGTATTGTTTGAACCTTGGATTGAATAGGTATATGCATTTGTTCAAAACAAACTAACAAATAAAAACACAAAACATGCTTCTTGTTCTCCTTCTTACAGCAAGCATGGCCTAGTGGCCACCCTTCTTCAGGATATGAATATATGACTTGATTTGGGTTTTCTTTGTTTCCTTTCTTCAAATCAAAAGAACTCTTAAGTTAAAATAGCAAACTCTGAAAATGACATCATCATAAACCAGCACTCAATTTATTTATTCATCACTGTTAAAATTGCTTATTACACGATTCCACAGTGAAATCTTAGAATAGAATACCAAAAACACAAACAACAGATACTGATCAATAACACACATCACATTTGATAGCTAGAGTTAACACACTTCACACCAGATAGCTAGAGTTTGATGGTGGAAATGCATGATGAAGGAAACACTCAGTCCATTATTTTAGCAGCAGCTAGCACACCAAAGCTGATCATGAAAAGAAAATTGACAGAACATAAAAGGAGAATCTTTTGCATTCCTGTCAAGATCGAAAATCGGGAGTACCCTACTTCTTTAGTGGGAAAATTGTGAAATAGGTCTGCACAACAGTCACAAGAATGGTGAAAGCGCCGGCAAGGAATGCAATTACCGTCCAAGGACTCCTGAAATACAGCTTCATTGCTTCTCCCAACCAACTCACTAACTTGTTCTTCTCCATCTCTTTGAAGTAATTGTCGATCTTTTGTTGGATGTCCCAGCAAGGGTCGGGGAATGGAATGATGTCAGCTGCCATTTCGTGGAAGAGGGTGCACACTTCATCATCTCTGCCTAGCCTGTTGTAGAGTATCCCTGCAGCTCGAAGCTCTGCTACGTCTTGTACCTGACCAATGAGTGTATCAAGGAAGCATATATGCGCGGTGACTTGATAATCATTTGTGAAATCAGGCAAGCGCTCATAGGCTATCAGATTGTAGAACAAGGTGGCCATGAACTCGTCCACTATTATTGGAGGGAGCTCCAATTTGCCAAAACAGTGGTGGGAACTGAAAGCCCTGTCTTTGAGGTAGGACGTCTGGCTCCGCGTCAACTTGATCCCTGCTTCTTTGAGCTCCTGCGCGTAGTGAAACGCGTACAGGCGTTGTCTTGGATGCCTAATCTTGCCTTCTTTGCTTGGTGTGGTCTGCTGCTGCACTCGTCCTGCACTTGTTGTTGCACGAGCAACTATGTTTGGGCCTCGCTTTTGCACCGAAGATTGGTTTTGTGTGGTCAGCTGCTGCCCCCTTCCACCTTCATTTGTTGGAGGAACAACTACGTCGTGGTGTGGGCCTACAAGTGTGTCTCGCGTTAGCCCCAACAAGTGTATTGGATCTTCCTGATGGTTTCGTTCTCCAATACTGCTCTCCTCGTCCTCTTGCTTTGTGTGTAGAGAACCAGTGATTTCGTCATAAACATGTTTCGATGTTGTGTCTTGCTGTGTGTTTGGTCCTCCAACGTAGTTGCCAATGAACTTCTTTATTATATCCATCCAGTATACCTTTCCCTGTCTGGTATTTTCCATCAGGAACTTCAGTACTTCAAATGGAATTTGATTCTCTAGCAAGAACAAGTCCTGAAGTTCGAAGGCTATATCCGTAGCAATCATTTGCTTGACATCCTCCTTAATTTGGTCCGGGTCGGTAAACCAAAGAATGTAAAACAACACTGCGCACCCATCCACAAGGAGAATCAAAGCGAGCCGATCGTATGATATGTCTTCAAATGTCCCTTCTTCATAAAGTTTCCTCCACTGCATAATATATGTATCAGGAGAAGGCTGCAGCTTTGTAGCAGTTTCCTCCGGTTCGGTGGACTTCTGCTTTGAATCAGTTGGTGGTTTAGCTTTAGCAGTATCCTCCGACTCTTTGGACTTCTGCTTTGAATCTGCAGCTGGTGGTTTAGCTTTAGCAGTATCCTCCGGTTTGTTGGACTTCTGCTTTGAATCAGCTGGTGGTATAGCTTTAGCAGTATCGTCCTCCGGTTTGTTGGACTTCTGCCTTGAATCAGCTTGTGGTTTTTGGAATTCGGGTGGTATGATCTTATCGTAAAGAGCTCGTATACTCATCCCTGAAGGGCAGCATGCTTTGACAAAGCACTTGGCCAGCTGACGCTTAAACTTCTCTGCCAAATGAAGTTCATGCTTGAGATAGTGGAGGGGTCCAAAAGAGACAGTCTTAGGCACGTAGTATTTCTTGATACTGCTTCTGTTGCTTAACATGAAGGGAACTTTCTGTATTAGCGGCCTGTTCAATATCCTCCTCCTCGTAGAAGGCTTCACATGATGATGAGACGCAGTAGTTTCCAAATCATCATCATCACCCTCACTCTCCGCCTTCATCATCTCCAACTGCTTCAGCAGTGACACGACAGGAACATAGGTCTCTCCCCTGACAACACTGCCGAAACCTTCCAGGACGCTCTTGAGTCTCTGGAACAGTGGGGCTGTCTCCTCCATGTTCTCGTTCTGCAGCTTCTCCTCCCACCCAGAAACAACTTCCTTCATCTTTTTTATGTCCTCTTTGGATATACTTTTCACCCTCCGGTATCCTTGGCTTAGCAAGCTATCCACAAGATTGCCCATTGTCTTGTTAACTAACCTCTCTATGTTCTTCTCTAGATTCTCAAACATCTGCTCAAACATCTTGCTGGCCTGCAAATTATTAGTAACCCAAATAACATATGAACTTATTTTGTCAACACCATGTGCATACTGAGAGTTGAAAATCCAGCTGCTTGGTGGTCACATTGTGATTGCGATTGTGAATAATGGCGAAGTTAATGGTAAGTAAAAGAAGAACGTACTGATTCAACTCGGACCAAAAAGATTTTAAGTTGTTGGATGGAATCCATAAAAGATTGTATGTTCTATGTATACATCTCCCTCCTAATCTTATTAAGATAATGTGTAGATAAATATGCCTGCCTGCCCATTTTACAGTTTATGCATTCTGTAATTGTTCCTACATTAAGGTGCATTAACTAGATAACGATGTATTGTTTTCCTCTAGTAAAATGATCATGTAGAAACTTATTCATCTAGCTAGGTAGTACAGTAGATACCAAAAACGGAAATGAATCTGGTTTTGCTCTGGCTAGTAAGAAAAACATAAAAGTTCTGGAAGGAGTAGACAAAAAGAGGGACTGAATGGATAAATGAGAGGGAATAAAGCTGCAGATCAGTTTCATTTATTTTGGCCTTCTCAAGTCATCAACCATGCAAAGAGCATGACAATATATAAATACAATACAATAAAATAAAACTTATAGTATGAGAGAGTTCAAAGAATCTCATGACAGGAAACGTTATCAGTGTTAATATATTATTGCTACTTCTTTTTATCAAAGCAAAAGCTTATTATTAGTAAAGTCAAAGTTACCCAATATATTATATGTATGTATTGTTGACCCAAAAATAACCCCGTTATATTATGTATCAAAGTTTCCTTTTGCACTTTTCTCTACCTTTCCTTATACTAATTTAACCAAAACATAAATTCTGAGTACATGAGAAAAGAATTTTGCAGACTGTAAAAGGCAATGGCTTTGTTTACATATCTAGGAAAACGGATTGTACCTGTGATGATCTCTTTCAGCCTCTGTTTCTTCCAACAATTTCTTCCAAGATCACATCCGCTTCTGCCTGAAACTTGGGCGTACTCTCATTGCTCCAACACTTGACATTATTTAATAGGTTTTTGGTATCTCAACTTTTTGGAAGAGATTCTATTCCATGCCATTGTTTAAAGGAAAGGACATGTTCCCAAAATGGGAAAGTAACTATAGTTAGTAAAGCAAAGTAAGAATAATAATAAAAAAAAACAATTGAAATGGTTATACTTGAAATGATTATAGTACTTCTCATGATCCAATCTTGCCACGCGTCGATACACACCAAAAAAAATGAAATGCATATATGCTTCAGTGATCGAGATAGATTCTTATAAATATGTGTATCACAATGTACATAGTTTCATTTACACTCACTGTGTTGATTCTTAATATATAAAGGAGGAAAAGTGACATAATTTAAAGGGATAACTTCCCATCAGTGACTGACTGGCTTTAAGCAGATTCTTCAAAATGTGATTCACACACACACAATGCACATCATTTGGTTATGACTTTTGAATTTTGAGCTGTATACTTTTCGTGAGATGCATGACAAACCAATGCCAAGAAACTTGTCATTGCAATAAAAGTGTTGTTCCAGACAGATCGAGTTATATCGTGAATAATACTGTGTATAATAGTGATATGATTTATTGGCTAAACTCGACTTAACATTAATGCTGGTGCCTGATAGTTAAATCGCTTCAAAAAGAAAAACTAATTAATGCTATGTATATTTTATTGTTTAGTATATATTTGCAAGTGCTAACTAAAATATTAATTAAACCAACTAAGCCAATCCTTCTTGACAAATTTTTATAGAGACGAACAGGAAATTGAGAATAAAATTGTAAAGTTAAAATCTGCTTGAATTCTATCAGTATAAGAAGATAAAGTAGACTTTTCAAGCCTCTAGACTCTAGACCTCGTCTTCACTGCTGGTTTCCAGGATCATCGTGAAGAGGTAGAGTCTACCATATCATCTTCCACCACCTTAAAAAGGTCCATACACAAAAGAGAAGCAAACCAAAAAGAAGCCCCATGGCCATGGATATGCATTCTAGCAGCACTATTCTAATTTTTAACCAAGGTTTTGAAAACTGGAATGCACTTCAATGAGCATGAAGTCCGGGCTCGTCCGGGTTTGACAACAATGAGCATGTGAGCTCGGTATAGTACAGGGCTGCGCATGGGAGAGGAACAGTCCATTTGCTCAGTATGTAAGCGAGGGAGGCATACGATCAAAGACACCAACACACACTACAAATGCATCTCTTTACTTTCATTTACATTACTGTCATTTATGTTACTTTCGTTTACATTACAGTCATTTACATTTAATCCCTCGTAATTCTATCTCTTTAAATCTAATCACTCGCAACCTTTAGTGTAGGAGTAGAGTAGAATGTGTTGATGTCTGGACCTTCCCCTGATCATTGTTACGGTATCTTGGGGTCAACCTGTTGAAGGACCGCGAAGCCTAATCCTCAATTATGCATACCCGCGGCCTGTTGTGGCTGAGGGCTCATCAGGTGTAATCCTCCTATTATTAATAAAGATTCAAGCTTTCACTCCAAAGCCCATATTTCTATATTCAAAGTTTGGATCTTTCCTACCAGAAGCGCAACTAGAAATGCATAGCACCGCCCGCTCAAGACGCTATAGTTGTGGGTTTAGTGAGAAGTGTGTGACTATTTCTAAATAAGCTCAAGGCCCATTTTTTTAAGACAACACACATATTAGGCCTCTACTGTTTGTCACTCCTATGTTTATGTATGCCCATAAAAATTATCAGGGAAAGGGAGGTAATAGTGTGCAAGCAGACAAAAATGCCCCTTGCAGAGCCAATTCTTACTCCCATTGGGAGGGAATATCGGATTCTAAATGGGCTTCATAGGGTGTTTATGAGGACTCCTCACACAGTCCAAACCCCTATAGGAATAGAATGAGGATTGATACTTGATATAATATAGTATAATATACTTACTCATCCCGCAATCCTAGTGACTCGGGCCCAACGACAAAGCATGAGCCCAACAAGCTCGGAAAGCCTGCTTTATCGCTTATCTGAATAAAATTTGAGCAGGCCAGTCCTCGCACGACATGTGCCAAAACTCTCTCCACATAAGTAACCTAGAATCGCGTAGCATAGGCATGATGTAACTCACAACTCCTAGTCTAAATCTACTATTCATCTCTTTTTTTTATATATATATATATAAATCACATAGTGATATCAATAAGATTACACAGGGAATTTTTCGTTATATATATATATATATATTTTTTGATCGTTAATTTTTCATTATATTAATGGTTGGTGTTACTTATTCTGGTAATTGCCTCCTATAGGCGATGGCCGACCGCATAACAATTCGGTGTAAGCATGTGGTACCCAAAAAGCTCCTTTCTTGTTCTTCATTAACGATCAAAACCCGTGGCACCCACTCCATTTCGTCATGACTCGAGTAAAAGCCGGCGCATTCTTCCCATCCTCTAGATTGAATTCACAACATTTGCACTTGATGTTATCATAAGATTCATAACAGTAGTAACCAACATAACCTTCTTATTTAAGGGACGGAAGTCCTTCTTTTAAAAGAATAAATATTCCTCAGCTTGTATCTATAAAATGACATTTACCCTCATTAACTACATAAGATTGAAAAAAATGAGTAGTTATCCCAAATGGAGGTGGTGGAAGCTCCCACCTAGACCCAATCATCTAGATGTCGACAATGACTCATATTGATGAAGACTGGGTTAATGGTATATTTAGTACCTTTACTGTTTCAAATTCGTCAATAGTATACCCCAACTCTTTTTTCCGCCAATTATATACTCGTGCTATGAATTTGTGTCAATTTTGTACCTCGGGCATCATTTTGATGACATGCTGCCTTTAATGGTTAGGTAGCAGTTTAGTCACTGAGTTTTCAAAATAATCATATATGTCATTTATTAGTATACAATCTACTCCATATTTTTTTTAACTTTTACAATTTAATCCTTAGTATTATATATAATTATTATTTATATGATATTTGATTCTCAAATTATATTTAATGTATAATAATATTTTTATTAAAATAATAAGTATATAATTATTTTCTTATAATTAGTTCTTTAATGCATAACTTGTTATATTTTTAATGAGTATATATTACCTAGTGATAAGAATTATTCAATTATATTACTTAATTACTTATCACATAAATTTTTATTGAATGATTTTAAATTTTAATTTTTATTTTATTTTATTAATTTTGATAATTAAGAATATTGAAATTTAGAAATAATGCACATGTGGCTCTCACTTACCATGTATCATAGTAATATAATGATATTGTTTTAAGATCAAGTTTATGTCCCAATAACTAGCAGTACTTGCAAAGTTACAAATTGTTTTAAAGTGGATAAAAACAATAAATATGTTGAGTGTTAAATTATATATGAACATTATTAAATTTGATATAATTAACTATAGAAAATAAATTATTGTTATTGTTATTATTATAAGAGTGAAGCGCCCCGACCCGTATTTACCATAACACAGTAAACACGTGCCGAAACTATTCTTATTGATAGGGAATACAGTACAACAACCCGTATGTACAACTGGAAAACAAATACAACAACCGTCACCCAACACGGGGACCATTATTCAGCAGCTCACAGCTCACAATATATTACAGCAGCAGAGAAAAGAGCAAGCAACAGAGGTAGGGTGACAAACAGCCTCAAAGTCATATGAACAAGCAATCACAGCAGCGGAATTATAATACAGCATCATATGCAACAGAACAACAGCGGAAGACTTCATGCACATGCAGCGGAGGTATGGATCCGGAGTCAGGTGGAGAAGAAAGCAGCAGCCATCGATCGTCGTACCTAAACTACGAAATAACTTAACCTACGGGATGAAACCCCGCAGGCGAGGGGTAAGTCCGAAGTGCTCACCGATGAAGGATAAACAGTGATATGCAGGCAACTGTAATACAGTAAAGTAAACACAAGCAAAACAACAGCACAACTCAAGTAAGACTGAGCCAAGACCAAAAGAATATCTTATTATTATTTCCAATTTTATCTTCTGGGCCCCCGTCACTGGACAAGCTAGGGTCGTACCAGGTTATCAATTAATTCCGGATGCCAGGTCAAAGAACCATACCAATTCTTACCATACCGGGATCAACATCCCAAAAATACCATACCGGGATCAACATCCCAAAACCGGATATTCGGTATATCCGAACCACTGGGTATTCGGTATACCCCAACCACAGGCATCGACATGCCAACCAAACCAAGTAACCAGACCAAGTAACCGACCATGGCATCCCAAAATTAATTTTCAAACGAGGAAGAAATGCAAAAAATAAGTCACCTAAGGCTCCCCTAAAGGTGAAGACAGTGTCCATCCCTCCATCTATTTGATGAAATGGTTCTTCTGGAATGTAAGAGGGCTAAATGACCCTTTACGCCAAAAGGAGGTACTTAAACGTATATATAGTAGTAATGTTGATATTGTTTGCTTAGTAGAAACAAAAGTTCTGCAGGAGCATGTCCTTGAGATTAGGCGCTCTTTTTTGCCCCAATGGAGTTTTGCTGGGAATTATACTCATGCACGTTTGGGTCGTATTTGGTTGTTATGGAATGATAAGGTCAGCATCTCCATTTCTAGCTCCAATGCGCAAGCTTTGCATTGCATTGTTGACTGTCCTGGTGAACACTTTAGATGCTTTGCATCTTTTATTTATGGAGCCAACTCTGCAGTAGAGAGAGCCTCAACTTTATTTCCTAGTATCTCAGCTTTCTCATCAGTGGTGGGTTCCAATCCTTGGTGTTTAGTAGGCGACTATAACATTGTTCGGTCTATCTCTGAATCAAGCACATCTGTTTCTCATTTAGTTTCTGAAATTGCCCAATTTAATTCTTGCCTTAACCTAAATGGATTACTGGATCATCCCTTTTCCGGACCTTTATTTACCTGGTCTAATCGTCAAATCAGCTCGCCTACATTAAGTTAGACAGGTTCTTGGTCAATGCAGAATGGTTTTCCAGTTTCCCTATTAGTACTGTCAATTTCCTTATTCCTGATGTATCCGACCATTGCCCTATTCTATTTGCTAGTAGTGTGCCACTTTTGTCTGGTCCAAAGCCCTTTAAGTTCTGCAATTATTGGATAGCTCATCCTGAATTCTTACCCACTGTGGTTGCTATTTGGTCAAAGAAGGTGGAGGGAAACCAATTGTATCAGGTCTGGCAGAAGCTTAAACTCCTTAAAACTGATTTAAAGAAGTTGCTTTCTAATGCTTTTGGTGACCTTCCTAAGAAAATCAGTCTTGCAGAACAGGAACTGAAATCGGTTCAATCCCAACTCTTTGCGGGAGTAGTTGACTCTGAGCTTTTAGCACTTGAACATGCCCTTTTGAAGTCTATTTCTGATTTGAAAAATGCTGAGGAAGCATCCTTGAGGCAAAAAGCCAGAATTTCATGGTTAGCTTGTGGTGATTCTAACACAAGTTTCTTTCATAATGTGGTGAAGGCACATAAGGCCAAAAATACCATCTGTAGTTTGCAGTTACCACAGGGGATTATTTTGCATGATCCTAGTCAAATTGAGGATGCCATTATTTGTCATTATACTGATTTCCTGGGCAAGCCAAATCCTGATGTCTCTGCGGGTTCTATACCATATTTTTAGTCACTTCTTGCACATACTATATCTGATGCTGACTCCCTAATGCTTTCAGCAGCAGTTACAGCTGAGGAGATAAAGTCTACAATGTTCTCTTTGGCCACAAACAAATCCCCAGGCCCTGATGGGTACACGGTGGAGTTTTTTAAGTCAACTTGGCATATAGTAGGGGATGATATTACTCGTGCAGTCCAAGAGTTCTTCATTTCTGGGAAATTGCTAAAAGGTATTAACTCTACCATACTATCATTGATTCCTAAAGTGCCGAATGCAAAAAAAATCACTGATTTCAGACCCATTGCCTGCTGCTCCACATTATATAAATGTATCTCAAAAGTACTTGCTAACAGACTACAAAAATGCCTTCCCTCTATTATTAGTAGTAGTCAATCAGCATTTATCCCTTGAAGACGTATTGTCGATAACATCCTCCTTGCTCATGAACTTGTGCATAATTATCATAAACCGGGATTATCTAGTAGATGTGTCATGAAGATAGACCTAATGAAGGCTTTTGATTCTATGGACTGGAATTTTTTGCTTAATGTTCTTGCTGCTATGAAGTTTCCTCCTCAATTCATCCATTGGCTCAAAGTCTGTTTTACCACCGTCATGTTCTCTATTTCATTTAATGGTGCCTTATGTGGATACTTCCCAAGAGGTAAGGGAATGAGACAAGGGATCCCCTTTCACCATATTTGTTTGTTATCTCTATGGAAATATTGTCATGCCTATTCACTAAAGCAGCAAATGATCAAGCCCTTCCTTTCCACCCTAAATGTTCTCACATTCGGCTAACTCACCTTTGCTTTGCCGATGATCTAATGGTATTCTCTGATGGGAGTCTTGCTGCAGCTAGGATGATTACTCATACTTTTCAAGAGTTCTATCTCCTTTCTGGACTACAATTTAACCCTAGCAAGAGTGAGGTTTTCTTTACAGGTGTATCTGTAGCTGCTATTACTCAATTCCTTCACATCAGTGGTTTTAAACTTGGTTCTCTTCTGGTCAAATACCTCGGAGTCCCTCTGATCTCAGGTAGGCTCACCTATGCCCACTGCCAGCCTCTTATTGACCGTATTATGATCAGAATAAATTTCTGGTCATCCAAATACTTGTTTTTTGCTGGAAAGCTTCAGCTTGTTATCTCTGTATTGTATAGCATCCAAGCTTACTGGACTAGTGTTTTTGTTCTGCCCACAAAAGTTCTCAAAGAGATTGAAAGGCTCTGTGCTTATTTTCTATGGTCAGGTTCTTCATCAAGTGCTAGGAAAGCCAAGGTTGCATGGTCTGAACTAACTCTCCCGAAGCAGGAGGGAGGGCTTGGCTTGAAGAAACTCGAGGATTGGAATCAAGCATGTATTGCACGTCACTTGTGGTGTATTTTGTTATGTGCTGGTTCTTTGTGGGTGGCATGGATATCGAATTACATACTCAAAGGCCGTAGTCTATGGAGCATTCCTCTCCCTTCATCATGTTCCTGGAGCCTCAGGAAAATACTTAATCTCAGGTCAGTTTTCTCCTCTGCTATCACTCATTCCATTGGCAATGGTCAAAGCACCTATGTGTGATGGGATAACTGGCATCCCTAGGGGACTTTTCACTCTCTCATTCCTATTACAATGGCTCCGGCCACTAAAGTTCCACTTCAAGCAAAGGTCAGTCTTCTTATATCTAATGGTACTTGGCAATGGCCTGTTTCTCGTCTCCCTATCTTCTCTCAATTGATAGTTGCTGCTGCTGAAACAATTACCCCATCTTCATCTGAAGATGTTATCCAATGGACTCTCTCACCTACTGGTCTATTTTTAGTTAGAAGTTCCTGGGAGTTTATTCGATCTAGTAAGCCTCGTGTTGACTGGTACAAGTTGCTTTGGTCATCTGGACAGATTCCTAAACATAGCTTTATAGCATGGCTAGCAATACTTGACCGCCTCTTGACCAGAAAGCGCCTTTTATGTTGGGGAATAATCACTGATGCATCCTGTTTATTTTGCTCAACCCAGGAGGAGACTAGAGACCACTTGTTTTTTGATTGCCCCTTCTCTAAGGAAGTATGGTCCAGGGTGCTAACTCTCTGTAATGTAACAAAGAGCATTGGCTCTTGGCAGTCTGAATTTAGTTGGGCAAAGCGTTATCTGCAGAAGAAGACTATTTCCGCTATGATCCTTAGATTGGCATGGTGTGCTTGCATTTACCACATATGGAGGGAAAGGAACTCAAAGTACTTTACTCACTGTAATCGCTCTCCTGAAGTAGTAGTGGCTGCCATATGTTTGGATTTGAAGCTTAGATTTTGTGGCATGAAGAAACTCAAGCCAAGACCTTTGTCACTGGAAGCGAAGAAGCTCTGTCTATTCTGGAATATTTCTTTCACAGACTGATGTAACTTAGTGGGTGTTTTTTCAGTTTGTCTTTCATAGACTGATGTAACGTGAGGCTTATGCCTTCTATCTACTTTTGGTACATATTCTTTAGGGCTTCCTGCCCATTTTGCAATGAAATTGATTTAATTTAAAAAAAAAATTAATTTTCAAATCATCGGGTCGTACCACTACTTTCCACGTGACAAATTATATCATCATCTCAAATCAATTCCAATTTCCATATTTCCTTTCTCAATTATCCACAGTCAATAGTTCAACATCAATCTCATAATATCCACAGAATTAATATCACAGTCCAATGGCAACAATATTATCCACAGCAGTCAAACAACCAACAATCAACAACTCAGCAGTTCAAACGAACAACAAAGCACACAAAGTATTACAGGCAACATAACAAGGGTTATTCATCCTCACCTTAGCCGATTACTTAATTATGGAAATGCCCAACAGATTCCAAGTCCGGTTCCTCAGCAAATTGCTCATTATCAACTCCTATATCAATCAAATAATATGCACACATAAGGTGATATGCAAATGCCATGCTAATACTGTGTACCGGAAAAATAAATACTGACTCGTCTCGGTTACTCCCCCGGGTTAATTCTCCATTATCATCATCATTCACCATTTATTTCAAGTGTCAAAATACCATTCTATACTTAGACTTACACCCGGATATTATTCCGGTATTTTATTACCTTGATAATATCCTTCCCAAAATTATTTCCTCAAAAAAATTATTATTTACCATATATATATATATTTTCCCAAAATTACTTTTCATATACCATATACTTCTCCAAAATTTATATTTTTCATTAATTCCATAATTATATTTTCCTTCCCAAAATTCCTTTTCCAAAATTATTATTCTTTCTTTTCTTTTTTTTTTTTAAATCGGAGTGGGCTGGACTATGTAACCGATGACCAAGCCCAAGAGCAAGGCCCAGGCCATGGCTACAAGCCCAGCCTCACGGTCCAAGCCCAATCACAAGTCGATCCCAACTTAGCCCGGCCCAGCCCGTGAGACTCAACCCACCAGGAATCCGGGTCACGGGTCGACCCGCCCGTCACTCCCTTGTGAAACGGGTCGTGTCTTCCTTCCAATCTGCTCACCTCGACGACGGCGGCACGGGAGCTGTGACGCGGGGCGGCAGATCGTGGCGCGAAGGAGACGACTGCAGGTGTGCAACCCGGCGGCAGCGAACACGGAACGGAGGAGACGGTGTCGATGTCGGCAGCAGCAGGCGAGGAGGATGCGAGGGCGACGTGGTGGCT
The DNA here is from genome assembly GCA_028386065.3 of Turnera subulata. Classification (NCBI taxonomy): domain Eukaryota; kingdom Viridiplantae; phylum Streptophyta; class Magnoliopsida; order Malpighiales; family Passifloraceae; genus Turnera; species Turnera subulata. The sequence goes on along the minus strand of JAKUCV010003470.1, from coordinate 17,088 downwards.
TGCCGGCGTGCTGCTGCGTCAAGGAGAGCGGGGAGAAGCGGCCGGTCGAGAGGAGAAGGAAGGAGGAAGGAAGGGAGAGTGGGTGGTGATGGCTTCGGGCGCCGGTAGTGGTGGACGGCCCGGTGGTGGTTCACGGGAGGAGGAAATGAAAAGAAGAAGGAAGGAGATGAGATGGTCACGTGGCAGTGAGGTATTGGGTGTGTTTCTCTTTTTTTTTATATATATTTCTTTTCTTGTATGGGTTTTCTGGCTGCTTATGTGTAGGTTGCAGGCTGAGATGATGAAGGCGACACTGAGCAGGAGGAAGATGAAGGTTGGTGTACTGAGAAGGCTTGAAGAACACAGTTATATAGGCTGAAAAACAACTGGTTAATCACAGGTATAACAGGAAGAGGCGGCTGAATAATTGAGCTTCAATTATGCAGTTACTATGCTGCATGTGAAGTGTGACCCGTCTGGACCACAAAATATCCAAAATACCCACTTATCTTTATTTCTGGTCCGTTAACTCGAGGATAAACCCGGCTTTTCTGAAGATTCCTGGACCCGAAAAATTCCAACTTTGGTCCGTAAAATCCGCAGAAAAATCCCGAACGTGGGACAAGGCTCGGTTTCAGAATCCAATGCTCGATTTACCATAATTTAATTACCCAAAATTAAAATCAATGGTAAATTACTTAAACAGTCCCGGTAAAAATGAAATTTTTACCTAGGCTGTTACAAAGAGAATATTAATAAGAATTTTGAATTTTTTATTTTCTTTTTGTGATTAATTATAATTTGGTAGTACATTATAATTAATTGTTATAAGCAATAGTTATAACATCAAATGTTGCACTAATTAATAATTATATATAACACAAAGAATTTAAATAAAAGTATTATCATTCAAAAAAAGTGATTTAATTGAATATAAATAAAAATTTAAGGGCTTAATTGTATAATTATAAAGAATTTACATGATTAAATTTAAAATTTAAAGGGCAAGCTAACACACACTATTAGCAAGCAGCACGCCACTCCATGAAAATGCTGCTTGGAGTACACAATTAACGCAAATTCTAAAATACGGGTATCTAATTGACGAAAATAAAGGTACCGAATATACCGTTAACCTTTACAACAATTAAATAAAAAAGATGCAACAATAAAAAGTAGACATGATGTTTATGGGTGGTAACGAGTGAAACAAAATCTTCCCAACATTTCGTCTTGTATGAAACCAAATCATCTTTAGTTTTGCATGAAATCAAATGTTGCCAACCTAAACAGCTATCATTCAACAATGAACACTTAAGCAATAAGTTTTTTAATGGTCAAAATAACATTTCACAGTAAGCTAAAGATTATTAAATCAAAATTAATACTATTCATGCAACTAATCTCACTAACAGTTATGTCAGAGCTCATGAAACTAATTTCTTTACTTATTTTTTATTTTTGCGTTTCAGTCATCTTATTTTTATTCTTAACAGATAAAACTAACTCATAATGGTTAAAAAGGACAAACTTTATGAAAAAGCAATTTCACAGTTTTTTCAAATGTAATTTACTCCATCTACAAAGAAACGGCCTAAAATGAAATTGACGTCAGTCTTTGCGTGGGTCGCCGGGCACTATTAAGCCGAACAAACGTAAAAGACTTTAGATTCCCTATAAAATTGATAGATAGGCTCATAGACATATGGATGACCCCAACCTATGGCAGATATACGGCATATGCTTGTTTCATTATTATTTGAGGTGACACGAATGTAAGGAGGAATGCGTGGTACCAACCCGTAGAGATTTGGAAAAGGAAATTCGATTAGAACTCGAGTGTAGTTAAGGTGTGAGTTGTGTCTTAACGAAACTCTTACAAGGGAAGGAGTGTAACCCAAGTGAGAGCAGAACTTGGACTCAAGAAATGATGATGAAACCATAATGCTTAGTTACCACCAAAAATGTAAAGAAGGTAGCACAGCCCGTGGTCATACAAGGAAAGACAAATTATTTAGAACAGCAACTCCACAAGTATTTTTTGAATAATTGGTGGTAGGAAATTATTTCATTTTATGTGGTTTATATTTGATTTATTGCGTGCCATATATGACCTCCTGCGACTCCATATAGCCCCCCCATATAATTTCTTTCTTCCATATGTTCAACGGAAATTAACATTGTCCATTGCAAAGAAAATTGGAAGGATGACCAAAGTTTTAGCAGGCAATGGCAAGCCTCATGCAGTTTGCATCCCCTTCCCATTCCAGAGCCACATAAAGTCAATGCTCAAACTAGCTAAGCTACTTCATCACAAAGGTTTCCACATAACTTTTGTCAACACAGAATTCAACCACAGACGCCTGCTTCAGTCTAGAGGTCCTGACTCCATGGAAGCCTTCCCTGACTTCCAGTTCGAAACCATTCCAGACGGCCTCTCCCATCCTGAAGATGACACCAATACTTTTCCTGATATCGTGGAACTTACGAAGTCTACACTGACAAATTGGTCAGCTCCGTTCTGCGACTTAGTTCATAAGCTCAACAACTCATCATCATCATCGTCACCTGGCCCCGTCACTTGCATTGTTGCTGATGGTTTCTTGCCGTTCACTGTCAAAGCTGCTAAGCAGCTTGGAGTTCCTATTGCGTTGTTCTTTACCATTTCTGCTTGTGGCTTGTTGGGTTTTCAGCAAATCAATGTCCTCAAAGAAAGAGGTGTTATACCATTAAAAGGTATGCGTGCAGCTAATAGTTCAACACTAGCCTCCCTTGTGTAGCCCCATATATGATTGAAATTCACGTGTATAAGGTACATATATAATCTAAGTAAATTCCAATCTTGTTTTGCAGATAAGAATATTTTAACAAGGGGATATATGGACACAATTGTGGAAGGGATTCCAGGAATGAAAGATATACGTTTTAAGGATCTTGCTACTAATGTGCGCACTGTGGATTCAAACGACAACTTGACATTTGTATTTTTTGGGGACACATTTGCTGCAGCTTATGATGCTCCTGCAATTATTTTACATACTTTCGATGCCTTAGAGCAACAACTGCTAGATGCTATTTCTCCTATGTTTCACCGTATCATTGCTATTGGTCCACTGCAATTACATCTCAACAGAATAGAGGGAGATAAACTAAGTTCCATAGGATGTAATTTGTGGAAAGAAGAATCAGAATGTCTCCAGTGGCTTGACTCCAAGAAGCAAAACTCAGTAGTATACGTCAACTTTGGCAGCATAACAAAGATTACAAAAGAGCAACTCATTGAGTTTGGGATGGGACTGGCTAAAGCAGGTCATCCATTCTTATGGATAATAAGGCCTGACTTGGTGTCCGGTGATACTTCGGTATTGCCTCCAGAGTTTGTGGAACAAGCTGGGGAGAAGGGCTTTATCGCAAGCTGGTGTCCACAAGAGGAAGTCCTAAACCACCCTTCCATTGGCGGGTTCCTGACACATTGTGGTTGGGGTTCAACAATTGAGAGCATTTCTTCTGGCGTGCCTTTGCTTTGTTGGCCATTTATTGGTGATCAGCCAATGAACTGTAGGTACTCGTGCAAAGAATGGGGGATTGGGATGGAGATTGATGGCGAGGTTGATAGGAATAACGTGGATAACCTTGTGAGAGAGTTGATGGAGGGAGAGGAGGGTAACAAACTGAAGAACAAAGTGAAGGAATGGAAAAAATTAGCAGAAGAGGCCACAAGTCCTGGTGGTTCTTCGTCCATAAATTTAGATAAGTTGGTGAATGAAGTGCTTTTATGTGAATATCCAAAGTGAATTATTATCTGCAGACTGACAAGACTTGTAGAAATATTCAATTAAAACAGCCTGTTGGCAACTAAGATTTCTTACATCATCTATTCAAAATGTCTTGCTCTGCTTTTTGTTGTTTTTCTTTCAAAATGTCTTGCTCTGCTTTTTGTTGCTACCATCAGGACATCCTTCTGCTGTAGCTGACAATTGGATGAACTGTGCATTTGTGAAGCCACTCCATCTGGTGACGAAAATGCGCGCATTTGAGAAGTCTATGTACCCTACGGAGTGGAGTCTATGACCTAGAGTTTGTAAGAGCAAAACTGATGCAGTACTAAGTACTAACAATTTAGGGCCAATGCCAATGTTGAAGACATAGCAGTGAACGCTTAGATTAAAAAAAACTCTATCACGAATTATGTACTTTTGCAGGATCTACGTGATTTTAACGAATGTGACGTTTTAGGCTTTGATGATGCCACCAAAAACAATTTATGTTATCTTCTGCAGAAAAAGGCACTACCCCATTCTTTTGGACGTTTTAGCCTTTAATTAGGCTAGTTAATTTCATGGAAAAAATCTACACCTTCACACATTCTGTACAGGAATCTTGAACCGATATTCACGAGAGGTGAGTTTGAAAATGAATAAAATGGCTAGAGATTCTACATCAACTGATAGCACACCACAATATTAAAGCTTTCTGTGGATCTATCCACACATCTGCATGGTCATGGATGCAGAGCTAGTGAACGACCTGACAATGGTTCCTTCAACAAATTCCAGTTAGAAAAAGAAGATGTCACTAACAATTTAATTAACCAGGGATCCCTATGGGACTAGCTCTTAGGAAGGAATCCGATATTGTGCATAAGAGCTCTTGTTTTGCCTGAGAGTGTTCTCTCCACTCGTTTATCCCATTGTAGGGATGAAAAGGTGTCTAGGAGTTGGTGGCAAGTGAGGTGATGACTAACGTACTTGACCACTCTTTTAAGGTATAAGAACGCACCTCTCACCCATTCTGATCAGATTAATTCATGCTAAGAGAGAGGGATACGAGAAAGAGATAAAAGAGGGGAAAGGAGGAGAGTGAATCTAAGGGGTTCTGTTCTCGGGCAAACTGACCCTTGGCCACTAAAATGAGTATTTCGGCCAAACCACCGGTTGGAATTGAGTGAAACTAAAGCCTATGATTACATAACATCCATAGCTTTCATATGGCACCGCGCTTGGAGATTTTGGAGCTAAACTGAGAGAGTTGTGTACTCTCAAAGTGGACTGTTTTGCAGATGTCCCGCAACAGTCCTTCTGCTTGGACCAGTGTTAGTATTGAAGGCATATCTGGGGCTACAGACCTCGGATTGGGGTGTTCTTTAAGACTCTGGAAAGCTGAGACATATGGCTACAGCTCTTATGTTGAGGCTCGAAGTTGGTTCAGCCTGTAGGTGCTCTGCATTTCGGGTTGAATGTGGTGCTTGTGCAGGGACAGTTCTGCTTGACTTGGAGAAAGATCAGTATTGTGGGTTTGAGTTGTATTTCACAAGCTACGATGGCTGTGAACTCATTGCTATGCGTGTTAGTGTATGTATAACTGGGACTAAGGTCTAAGATACCACATGGTTTCAGAAGGAAAGGCATTGACTTAGGGATGCCTAGGTGATGGTAAGTAAATCGTTTATGCGAGTAGTGATTGCTAGTGCATCATTGTTGGGCGGAAGGCCATTCATGTGCTTGTTGTGTGTGACTATGTGTTGGTTCTCTTTGCTGGTCCTTGCTGGTCATTCTTGGCTAATTGTGGCTTGTTGGCCATAGGCTAATTGTGCATGAATGTGATGCATTGTGACTTATTGATGGTTCATAATTGTGGTGTATGCTTGTGGCATTCTTGCCAGTCCTTGTTGGCTTATTATGTTGCAGTTGTTATGCATGAGAATGGAATTGCACTTGATGTGCTTGTGATTGACATGTGATTGCCTTTGCTTGTGCTTGTGATTATGGTACCACTGACCAGTTGGTTGAGGTGCACTGGGTGCACGAGGTAGTGCTTGCGAGGCTTGCACGTACCATGAGATGAGATGGTGGGCTCTTGCATAATCCTTGTGCGCCACGAGATATTGGCACTGGGTGCCTTGTACAGATTGTTGAACCTTGCGGAGGATATTGCCCGCCTGGTTTTGTTACACGTGTGATACGATGTCCTCCAGGAGCTATGTGAGTTGTGGTAGCAAGTGACGCGCACTTCTCGTGACTTCTCCATTATGCCTCGTACGTGGGGCTGTGGGCTAAGGAGTAACACCTGTATATGCTACCAAACTACATAGGCTGGCTTAGGGCGCATCATACCCTAGCTAATCGGGGGGAATGAGACCAGTTCGTGTCTGGGACACAATGGATTGTATTGGAGCATGAGGGCCCGATTTTTGTGTGCATTACTATATTGTGTGCTGCATGACTGTGTGTTGCTCATGCCGAGCTTTGAGTGCAATATGTGATTATTCTCTTGCATCTCCTATTTACTTGCTGAGTTTTATACTCCCCCCCATATCTCCCCTTGCCTTGTAGTTGCGAGAATGAGTGTACGGGCAGTAGGTCGATGGGTATAGCCGAGTAGGTTTCCTTCACTGTTTTATTGTATTGAATCACTAAAGAGGTTACGTCTAGGATTAAGAGTTAGTGCCCTTTGTAGCAAGAATTTTATAACATTAGTGAATATGGCTTAATAAAAGAGTTTGATACAATTAGTATCCTTGTTGCCTTTGCTTGCATTGTGGTTTTGGTTCCGGTTTACGCTGCGCTCGAGTTTTGGTTAGTAACCCGCTAAGCAAGGGCGACTAGCTTCTATGTGTTCGATTATAGGCCTTGGGGTGCCCTTGTGTGGCACGATGTGGGTGCATACGGTACCTGGCTGGTCGCGCTTAGGCGGGGGCATGACAGTGATCACCAATGTGGGGTTGGTCCAAGTGGTAAGCGACTTGGTTTTGCTTAAGCGAGATCTTGGGTTTGAGTCCTCGTGTATGTTGAAAATTCCCATTAGGAGACTCACCTACCATACCAGGTGCGCGACCCAGGTCGAACCGGATTAGTCAGGGCATAACTCTAGATACCGGATGGGAAGCTAAAAAAAAGACCTAGGTCCATGATCCTACTCGAATCCGGAATAGTCGAGGCAAAGTTTCGGAGACTGGGAAGAAAAAAACAAACAAACGGGCCTAAAATGATGTTTTTTTTTTCCTTTTTAGGAATAACGGGCCTAAGATGAAGTTGACGTCAGGGAGTGCGTGGGTTGGCCAACCAAATTGTCGAAACTTTGGAATCCATGATTAAGCAGAACACACGTAAAAGACTTTAGAATCCCTATAAAATGGATAGATAGACATACGGATGAGCCCAACCAAATTGTCGTCAATCTGGAACCCATGACAGATATACGACATACGCTTATTTGAGGTGACAAGGAAGTAAGAATTGCGTGGTACCAATTTTTCCCCGTAGAGATTTGGAAAAGGAAATTCTTTTTTTCTTTCCCGGTACTCTTTTTCGTATGTTAGGTCTAATTTGTCAAGTGATTAATAATAATTCAAATTTCGGAAAAAAAATAATAATTCGAATAACTGATAGTGTGAATACACAAACCGAATTGGTCCAGAGAAAAAATAATAAGATCGTTTATCTGTTTATCATATACTAAATTTGTTAGTACAACTTTTTTTTATATCAATTTATCGTACGTGTAAGTGTAATGTAGTATGTGATTTATCCAAAAAAAAAAATAGTAATGTGGCATGCGTGATGTCCATGGATGTGGTCTTTTACATAGCGGTGACAGCCACACTGTTAAATTTGTTAGTGTTTCTTCGATTATAACTCGTGACTAGTTAAGGTGCGAGTTGTTTCTTGACGAACAATTTCTATTTCTTTTATAGAGCCTATTTAACTATTTGGTATTAATTCCGCATTTGATGAATTCAATTTCTTAAGATATTTTAGGCACATATTAAGAAAATTTTAATAGTGAACATATTAAGAAATTGAATTCATTTTTATACTAAACAGGAGATAAGAAAAGTTTGATATGATACTAGAATGTAACCAAGAGTCAGAAACTAATTTTGTAAGGTAGCCCAGCCCGTGGTCATACAAGATAAAGCAAATACGAGAATAGACAAATTATTCAGAACAGCAAACCCCACAATTTTTTTTTTTTCAGAATAATTGGTGGTAGTGGCGGATCGATGAATTTTTTTCAGTGTAGGCAATAAATAAAAGCACGAAAAATTATATAACCAATCTAGTTTAAATGAAAATTGTAACAGCCCAGGTAAAAATTTTGAATTTTTACCGGACTGTAAAAGTCTATTTACCGTGATTTACTGTTGAATTAATCTTGGGTAATTAATTCAAGGTAAATCGGGAGTCGTTTTTCGAATCCGAGTGTTTTCCCGCGCTCGTGATTTTCCCGTGAATTTTTCGGAACCAAGTTGGTATTTTTCGGGTTTCGGAATTTCTCGGAAAATCACACCGGAAAATAACTAAGGAGGTATCTGTTATTTTCTGGTCCGGATCGGATTCGCC
>JAKUCV010003469.1:0-10218 GCA_028386065.3 Turnera subulata | reverse complement strand
ATATATATGTATATTTATATCCATATAAAATAAATTCTACCGTATTAATACTGTTATTTCCGTATTGGGCTGGTCAGACCAAATTCTGGTCTAAGTTTATTAAACCCAAGCAGTACAAAGCCCAGGTACAGAGCCCAAGCCAAACCAGGCCCAGGCACTGACCCGAACTGCAACCCGACCCAGCTGACTCTTAGCCCAACAAACCATGCCCAAGCTATTACACCACCCAGCCCAACCTACAAAGCCTAGCCCAACTAACTACAAACCTAGCCCATCCAACCACTAAACCTAATCCACCCATCACATGTCTTCTTCTTCAACTCACCTTGGTGAGTGGTCGACAACGGCGGCAAGAAGGGGGAGGCCGACTCGGTGCTGCTGCGAGGAGGAGGAGAAGATGGTTGCGGGTTGTCTTGGTTGAAGCGACGGCGAGCAAGGGAGAAGTCAGTGGCGGCGCGACTGTGTGCGGGGGAGGAGGAAGGAGAAGGGAAGAGGAGGCGGAGGCTTGTGGTGGTGGCGGCCAGTGGGTGAGACGGCAGTGGAGGAGAAGGAGGAGGAGTTGAATCGAAGGAGATGATGGGGGGGGTGACGCTGCGTCGTCACTTCCTTTGTTGTTGTTGTTGTTGTCTTTTTGTTTTCTTTTGTTTTGTTTGTTTTTTTTTTAATATGTGTATATATGCTTTCGTTAAGGTTTGGGAGAATGGAAGAGAAACAAGGCAGGGAGTGTAGCTTGGTTGCTTCGTGACTGGAAGCTTCACAAGGTGGTAGAGTTTTATAAACAAAAAGGAGGCAGACAGACTGTGTTGGCAGACAAAGAGAAAAAGAAAAGATAGGGTCGGTGGTATTATTGGAGATGTGTTGCGTGAATGATTGAGCAGAAGAGAAGAAAAATCTGGTCTGACAAAAGACTATTTTGCCCTCCACATTTCCTTTGGTTTTAGTTTTAACCTAAGGTCATTTTCGTCTTTCCGAAATTCATCCCGGTTTTAAAAATATGACTTGGGCTCAGAAAATCCAATTAATTCTCCTGGGTGTGGTCCAAGTCTCGGAATTGAAAACCGAAGTTCGGATAGCTGTATAAAATTCCCGGTAACCCGAGATAATTCTTGGAATTAATTTTCGAGGCACGGTTGTCGTTGGAAAATACTCCAGTGCATCACGTATCACCCAAGTTCGGATTCGAGGTTCGATCCCGTAAAATTCTTGTTTATCAACAGTAAAACTTTATTATCCACCGTAAAAGTCAAACGACTCGGTAAAATTTTACAAAAATTTTACCCGGGTCGTTACAAAATGCTTTGTAATTCTTATTCATAATTGTTTTCTAATCTTTTTAGGTGATTTTTTTTTAAAAAAAATCTAGTTGTAGACTAGATATTAGATCTACATTGGAGGAAAGGCAAAGGCCGACGGTTTCCTCTCCTATGCCACATGAAAGACGTCGATGCATCCTCCAAACTTTCAGGGTTGCTAAGATCTGCTTCAAAAATTTTAAGCTTCTGGGATGTTCTTGGTAGGCTTGTCAGGAAGCTAACATCCCTCTTATGTTCTGATCATATATGAGCATAGTAACGGTAATTAAAATATGCATTTATTATGTAGACTTAGGCATAAATAAACAAAATGCTTGAAATTAATTTGAGTAATTGATGATTTCAGCTAGTTTCAATATACAATCGAAGGGCTGAAAATTCTTCCAAAATTTGCACTTGTTCTAATTTCTGAGCTCTACACATAGAAAGTAAAAACTCTTACCAGGGCATGGTCTAACAGTGGTGTGAACAGAGTAACCATCTTGGAGGAGTACCACCTGTAACACATGTTGTGCCTTTATCTCCCTCCATTTCTCAGCCAAAAAAACCTATCTTTACCTTTTATGCTATACTTATAGAAAGAGCAACCATTCACATGTTATTGCTCAGTCTGATCACAGTTCCTTTCAGAGACGGAATGCATATGTCCCATCCTTGTAGGTGGATGCATGGCTATGAATCTTCAATGTCTACGTAAATTAAGGAAGGGTCAAATCATAACACTTTCTAAGTATATAGGGTCTGAGTTGCATCACGAAGGAAAATATGAAAAATGAAGGAAAAAAGTCAACTGCCTAACTCAAACCCATGTTCTCCTAGGAATCAAACGCTCACTTAACCAAAGTACTAAGCTTGACGTCCGTCTTTTTCGTAACCTTGAAGTTTCACCTAGGGTTTTATGTCTACACCGCCGCTAGGGCCACCTAGCGTGGCTCATCCGGCAGCTCCGCCGGATAGTGATACTGCTTTCCGTAAGGAAAAGTATGGTGCCCGTTTTCCAACCCCTGCGCCTAATAATCTGGGTGAGGCCTCACGAATGGTGTCTTATAAGGATCGTCTTTTTGCTCCGGTTGTGGAGTCTGCGGCTGACGCGCCCCAGATTGATACGATGTTTGAGATAGACGATGGCAACCTTACTGTGTCGAGGTGTGAAAGGGGACCAATGATTGCTAAATCGGATCGCTTTAGGGCAGAGCTCCATCGTCGTTGGGAAAGCACTCTTATTGTGAAATTGTGGGGCAGGCGGATTGGTTACACTGTGCTGTGTAACAAACTAAAGATTGTCTGGCAATTGGCAGCACCTGTGAAGGTTATTGACTTGGAGAATAACTACTACTTTGTGAAATTTACTAGCCATGCTGACTACCTTCATGCTTTAACGGATGGTCCTTGGACTATTTTTGGTCACTACCTTACGGTGGAGACTTGGCGCCCTAATTTCAAACCGTTGGAGCACTCAATTGGGTCTGTAGTTGCATGGATTCGGATTCCTGAACTTCATTGTTGGTTGTATCATAATAGTATTCTTCGCACACTAGGGAATGAGATTGGGAAAATCGTAAGAATTGATGTTAGTATGCAGGGTGCGGATAGGGGAAAGTTTGCCCGGATTGCGTGCAACATCGTCTTATCTAAACCCCTGTGCTCGTCAGTTGCGGTGGATGGTGAGTGGTATGATGTCGTCTATGAAGGATTGCCTCAGTTGTGTTTCCATTGTGGCAGAGCGATGCATAACATCTTGACTTTCCCTGCACGCCAAGAGGCGGTGAGGTGACCCCCGGCTGGGACTGTAGGGGCTACGGATGGGTCTGGTGCGGTCCCTGCAGCTACAAGTGCGGAGATGGAGATGGAGCAGACATCTGAGGATCGGAGAGGTGAGGGTCGTTTTGGGCTGTGGATGCAAGCCCCACAGCGTCCACGTCGTCCTCCTAGAGCCGACAGGGGGGTTCCCTCCAGTAGCAAGGATAGGGCTGAGTCAACTGGTGGTTCTCGTTATGATATATTGGCATCTATGGAGGAGGAACCTGAGGGTAATGATGCGGTGATAATGGCTGTAAACCAGGCACCAGTAACTGGGTCCGGGAAGATGAATAAACGGACTGACAATGGGGTACCAAAGAGGGTAAAAAAGGATATAAGCAATACTGAGGAGAAGAAAGGTTGGGGCAGTCGTAAATCACAGGGGAAGAAGGTTGATGCTAAGGCTGTGGACGGTGCTATTCCGGGTAGATTGGATCATGTGCAGACATCTCCCCAGTCGGATTGGCCAATTTTGTTACGCAAGGCAATGGCCTTAGCATCGACTGGTGCTAAAGATACGGATATGCCCCTCTTTCCTAGCCAGAGCTCCATGGGGATTTCCCATACTACCATCCAGCTTCCAAGCGATGGGGGTGCGTGTATAGGTGATAGGCCTCCAGGGGGGCCTATGCAGGTTGCGTTTGATGTCACGGCTCGAGGCCACAGTCCGACAGACCCAAATGTAGGGGACCCTTTTGTGTTCTCTGGTTCGGGAACATCTCTTGCAACTCCGACGACACAGGCTAAGCGTGTTGAGGAGTCGTCAATAAGTGATTCGATGCAAGGAATTGAACATTCCCAGATGGAGTTGGAGCACCAAGTAGAGGTATCTCCCTCTACTGGTGTTACTAATTGACGTTTTCTGGTTAGTGTGATCTCTTCCCTATCCTTCTCTTTATGGATCAGTTTAACATCTTGGTTTGGAATTGCCAAGGGGCAAAGAGCTCTGAATTTCACCGTGCCATTAGGGATTTGATCTCACAATATCGCCCGCAAATTCTTGTCTTAGTTGAGACTTGGATTAGTGGGGAGGAAGCAGATAAATCGGTTCGTAAACTCCACTTTGATTGGTGCATTCGAAGTGAGGCAGTAGGCTTTTCAGGGGGTATATGGGTGTTGTGGAATGGTCCCTCTTCTTTGGTCCGCCAAGTTGGGATACATAGATAGTTTGTTCATGTTGAGGTGCACCTAGCTGGCAGGATACCGTGGTTCTTTACTGCAGTTTATGGTAGTCCAGCAGCTGCTACTAGGGAAGCTTTGTGGTGTGGGTTAAAGCAGTTCTCCAGTAGTTTGAGCCGGCCTTGGATTGCCGCCGGGGATTTCAATGCTATGGTAGATGACTCTGAGAAGGCTGGGGGTGCACCTGTGTGTCAAGCGGCATGTCGGGCCTTTGTGGATTGCTTAAATTATTGTGGGCTTATTGACCTTGGCTTCGAGGGTTCATGTTTCACGTGGGAGCGTCGGGGTGTACGGGAGCGCCTGGATAGGGCAGTGGCAACTTCTGACTGGAGGGTTTTGTTTGATGATACCTCGGTCACTCATGTATCGTGTACCAAATCGGATCATTCCCCTCTTTGCATTCACTTGTTTGGTACTAGGGGAGGACCCCCTCCATCTCGACCATTTTGTTTCCAGGGTGCGTGGTTCTTGCATGGTGATTTTAATAGAGTGGTGCAAGCAAATTGGCAGGTGGATGCTAGTTTACGTCATGCCACTGACACCCTAACCGATGTTCTCCAAGATTGGAATAGGAATGTCTTTGGCCATATTTTCAAAAAGAAGAGACGCTTACTAGCACGCTTGGCGGGTATTGAGAAAGCAAGAGATGGTGGGGATATGAGGTCGCTACGCCGCCTCCAGTGGCAACTTCGGCATGAGTATGAGTCTGTTTTGGCGCAGGAGGAGGTCTTGTGGTTTCAAAAATCCAGAACTGACTGGATTGCCTCGGGTGACCGGAATACTAAATATTTTCATACTACTACTGTGATTCGCCGTCGTCGTAATCACATCACTACCTTGAAAGAAGAGAGTGGGGACTGGTGCTCGGACCAAAGTAGACTCCGGACTTTGGCTGTCCAATTTTTCCAGAATCTATATACTGAGCATAGTGGGGACGTGGGCTCTAATCTCCCTCGGCATTTATGCCCAGTGGTGGATGAGTCCGGTTATGCAGCTTTGAACCGCCCGGTTACTGATGATGAGATACGTAATGCTGTGTTTATGATGGGGCCATGGAAGGCGCCTGGACTAGATGGGTTCCAGGCCGCTTTTTACCAAAAACAGTGGAGTGTTGTTGGGCCTTCTGTCTGTCGCTTTGTGAGGGATGCCTTTGATAATAAATGCTTTGATGAAGTGCTCAACCAGACCCTCTTGGTCTTACTGCCTAAAGTACCGCATCCGGAATCGATCAAACAGTATCGCCCGATTAGTCTCTGTAATGTGACTTATAAAACAATTACTAAGATTGTGGCTAACCGGTTGCGTCCATTCATGGTGTCTTTAGTTGGCCCCAACCAGGCTAGCTTTGTGCCTGGTCGACAAATTACTAACAATATTGTGGTGGTTTAGGAGGCGATTCATACTATGCACTGCCAATCTGGGACTACCGGGTGGATGGCATTGAAGATAGATCTTGAGAAAGCCTATGACCGTATTCGATGGAATTTTGTTCAGGACACACTTGAGGCAGCTAGGCTTCCGGTGGATCTTGTTGCCTTGATCATGTTCTGTATTCGATCCTCTTCGATGCAAATATCTTGGAATGGTGAAGTAACGGAGTCTTTTCGACCCTCTAGAGGTATTCGCCAGGGTGATCCTTTATCTCCATATATCTTTGTATTATGCATGGAACTGCTAGCTCATCTTATAGTGAGTGCAGTGCAGGAGGGTTTGTGGCGTCCTCTTACCTTTGGGGCCTCGCATATCCCTCTGTCCCATATCTTTTTTGCTGAAGATTTTTTGCTTTTTTCGGAGGCTCGTCCCCAACAAGTTGAGGTCGTTCGAGATGTACTCCACCGCTTCTGTGCTGCCTCGGGGCAGCGAGTCAGTATGGAGAAGTCACTTGTTTATTTCTCTAAGAATGTTGTCGATGACCTTAAGCAGGAGGTGGGCAGTATGCTTGGGTATTCCATCACCAACGATTTAGGGAGGTATCTAGGGATTAACCTTATTCATGGGAGAGTACGTTGCTCTCACTTTCGGTTCATGGAGGAAGCTTTGGAATCCAAGCTAGCTGGATGGAAGGCTAAATCTCTATCCTTCGCAGGTCGGATTACCTTGGCCCAATCGGTTTTGCAAGCCCTACCTACATATGTTATGCAGACTATGACGGTTCCTGCTAAGACCTGTGCGACTTTGGATCAAAAGACTAGAGCCTTCTTATGGGGCTCCAATGATGGCCACCGTAAGATGGCTCTTGTGAGGTGGGAGGAGGTCTGCAAGAGTCAGCCAGCTGGTGGTCTTGGCCTGCGTCCTATGCAGGTACATAATGCCGCTCTAATTATGAAACTAGCATGGGGTCTTGTTGCTAAACCTACTGCTTTGTGGACATCCATCCTTCGTGCTAAGTATGGGGCGGGAGATGGCATCATTCCTGCAGTAGGTCGAAAGCCAAGGATGTCACATATTTGGCGGGGCATCAATGATGTTTGGGAGATGGTTTTGAAGGGGATTGTGTGGATTTTGGGGGATGGTTCGCAGGTAAAATTCTGTACAGATAACTGGATTTTTGGGTGTCCGCCCTTACGGTCTGTGGCAGTTAGCCAGCCACCTGCGGAGTGGCTTGAGCTCCCGGTTTCTTGCTTTGTTACTCGACAAGGCGGATGGGCTTGGGAGTTGTTTGAAAAATTTTTACCTCCTGCTTTGTGCCTCAAAATCGCCAGTATGTTGCCCCCGTCTGGGTTGGGGGGCCCTGACTCGGTGGCGTGGATGCATGATCCTGCTGGCCTTTGTACTGTCGGCAGTGCCTATAGAATCCTTACGCCACCTGACTGTTCCCATTCTCTGTTTTGGAAACGTCTCTAGCAAACCAAGGTCCCGTATCGTGTTTGTTCATTCTTGTGGACTGTGGCGAAAGGGAGCATAATGACTAATAGTCAGAGAGTGCGACAGCATATAGCACAGAGTAACTTATGCCCCAGGTGCGGAATACATGAAGAAACCATTCTCCATGCTTTGAGGGATTGCCAGCCTGTTTCGGCACTTTGGCGCCTCCTTTTTCCTCGTAGCAGGTCGCGGGGTTTCTTTCACCGTGGGCTTGACACGTGGTTAGGATGGAACTTGGCTCCTCAACGTGGTCGCATTGGGGAGTGTACATGGGATGTCATTTTTGCTTCTAGGTTGTGGTGGATTTGGAAGTGGAGAAACTCCTTGGTATTCTCGAACTCTGATGGTCTCCATTCTGGTAGTGCTCCTTTCATATTGGCCCGGGCTAAGGAGTATATGGCTAGTTTCTCTTCAATGCGCAGTCTGGTGTCCCCTCCTCCTGCACGGGTGGAGCGGATGATTAGTTGGACCAAACCTGGTCATGGGTGGTGGAAGTTGAATGTCGACGGTGCTCGCAAGAGCGCTACTGGCCAAACATCTTGTGGAGGCCTTATTCATGACTCAAATGGTTCCTGGGTGAGTGGTTTCACACACCATATTGGGGTGGGTTCTGTAATTGGGGCGGAACTATGGGGTTTATTAGATGGGTTGAGCTTGGCATGGGAGTTAGGTTGTCGCCGTTTGATTATTGAGGGAGACTCGAAGGTGGCCATTGATATGGTGATGTTCCTGTGGCTTTTTGTCCCTTCATCACTTCTATAAAGCACTGGCTTGCCAGGCCTTGGGAGACAGTGCTTCTGCATGTCTATCGAGAAGCCAATGTTGTGGCCTACTGGTTGGCCAATCTGGGTTTTGCTTGTTCTCTTGGGTTTCATTGTTTGCAAACTGCCCCTGTTGGGTGCTTATCTTTGTTACAGGATGATGTCCTCTGCGTGGCTCGTTCCCGCAATGTTTTAGCTTTTTAATGAAGGCTATATGCCACCCTTCAACCAAAAAAAAACGCTCACTTAACCACCAAGCTACATATGATTCCATGAAATATTATTACCATAAATGGTTCAAGAAAGGATTTCAGGCTGACGATAGTACGAGGTGATCACTCATGGCCACAAATGCTGCTGCGAGAAGTATGAACTCCTATTCTCCATTAACAAAGCAAAAATGACATGTGCTTGACTTTTGTCCTCTGTTTCCTAGCGGCATTTGAATTTGACCGGAAAAACGTCTTTTTTTACTCCACCGCTACAAGTAAAAGCGTACTTTTTTACTTATTTGCAAAGCATGGCACGTTTTCACCTTAATTAATCGGTGCAACGCCAATAACAAGTCAAGTTAAGCCACATTTATTTCGAAGCCCAATAGTGTTGAACCCCCAGGGGACCATGGCCCATTAACTGTCTCTCATTTTGTTCATGATGATTTAAGTGGGTTTTCATACCATGCAGCAGTTTAAGGTATTTCCAGTCCTGTCACAAAGCCCAATCATGGTAAACCCAATACCAAATTAGAGCCTGATATGTGATATTTTTTTTTTGGTCGAATATCTATTTATTTTTTTTTTAACATCAGTCACATAGGAGCCTGATATCTAAAAGCTCGTTATAAGAATTAAGAAGTAAAAACATTGATCCAAAAGTCTATCCTCGTACATCCGATTTACTTTCTTTTGGGTTTTTTTTCTTTTTTAATTATTTAGAACCAATCATCTAGAGAAAGCTGTTGTCTTTGCAGCACTGAATAGCTCCATCAAACATTTCATTGAGACCAAACTGAAACGTGAATCCCAAATCCAATAGTTTCTTTGAGGAGAGTCTACATATTGCGGATTCTTCTGTCTCCTTCCTGTCACTGTCAAATGAAACGATTGAGTAATCATCTTAAAGGGAATTCAATAAGATGGACTAATTAATGACAAAGAGAAATATGAAGTATGAACTAACATTTCTGGAACAGGATACTGTGGGTATTTTTCAGACAGGAATTTGGTCATCCCACGGAGTTCCATATGGACCGATGAACAGATATACCGTCCTTTTGCTTCAGAATTTTCAAGGAGATATATGTGAGCTCGGATTGCATCATCAATATGCACCATATTCCAATTGTTGCGGCCTATATATTGCTTTTGATACCCTGATTATTAAGCGAAAGATCATTTGTTAAAAACAGACTGTAAGACTAAAGACGTAATTTAAGTCTAGGGACCTGCAATATTGCGTATCCGCTGTTGAAAGAAATTAGATCAAGAAACATTAAAATTAAGAAGAACATATACCCAAGATAAAACCAAGCGCCAGAGCCACGGAGGCGGGTATAGCAGGAAAAATAAAAGGTCCAACAACTAAGGGAAGAATTACTGTCACAAGCTCCAATCCATTTGTCTCAGCAAATTCCAGGGCTGTTTTCTCTGTCAAAGTCTTGGAGACATAATATGGAGTAAGAAAAGAGAACTCATTGCTTCTACAGATATCAAGATCACTCCATGTGTTTTCATCCACCAACGTTAGACCCTTTCCATTGAACATAACTGTGGCTGCTGTAGAAGTGTAAACAAATCGTTTTACAGTCTTTGAATCCAAGCAAGACCTTAAGATGCCTAGCAACCCATCCACGGCCATTTTGGTGATCACTTCCTCGTGTTGTTTGCCTTCAAATTCCATAGGGTGAGCCACATGGAACACTCCAATGCAACCTTCGATGGCCGCCTTGAAGCTGTCTGGTTGGCTGAGATCCGCATTGAAAATCTTGAGCTTGTCAGATGCTCCTGGCAGGTTAGTAATGTAACTGATATCTTTCTTCCTCTCTGTTTTGATGGAAATGGGGTCAATAGTATTAGTTGTTAGTATTATTACCTAGCAAGCGGAAAGCCTAGAACAGAAGTAATTAATTAAAAAACAACTAACCGGGGTCGGATCTAACAGTGGCGTTGACGGAGTAACCTTGCTCGAGAAGTCTCATTACTAGCCACGATGCTACATATCCTGTTGCACCAGTTACACAGACAGGGCCTTTCATGCCTTCCATTTGTCTGTCTTCTCAAGGATTTGATGTGGTCTTTTTG